>CATIWO010288819.1:0-30831 GCA_949673435.1 Macaranga tanarius | reverse complement strand
ATATAAATTATAATTAGGTTCCATTTAAAAGTATATTTTTCATGGTCAATGATATGTTTTATCATAAAAATAATTCTAAAATATGTAACAATATTTATAAATATAAAAAAATTATTTTACAACTCAAAATCAATAAATTTTCATTTTATCCTATATTTATAAATAAAATAATATCACCCTTAACAATATATAATTTCTCAATAATTATAAATAAATAATTATCCATCTAAAATATTTCACACATCAACTTATAAAAATATTCTACTTAATTACATTTCATTCTTATTGATATCTTCATTGAAAAATATTATCTCTAATTTCGGTTCATCCAATGAGAAGTTAGCTTTATTTTATTTGTGGAAACGGCCCCCCGAAACTTTATCTTATTTGCGGAAATGACCCCAAAATATTTTCGAGAAGTTTCTGACACGTGTAAGTGTCCGAAACATTTCCAACACGGGACACGACTCTTTATAGAGGTGTCCGTGCAACATATATAGCATTCCACACCCTTGAAAAATGATATTAATCAGCACACATTACCATATGAAATTATGAAAATAATTTATGTTGCGGGCCATAAATATAAATAATATATTACGGTCTATTTAAAATTATACATTTGTCTTCTGTATTTTTATGGAATAATATATATATATATATATATAATTTTACACAAGCCGGAGTCACATAAAATAATTTAGATTAAAAAAAAAAAAAAACGCAAGCTAGTCTAACAGGACTTGATTTAGAATGGTTACTAATTTTTAATGAACTTTTGATTCAGTACATGCATGCTTGTATGATGTCTAAGAATATTCAGTATGGAACTTTATTTTTCACTTTCAATTATAATGAGCAGTCTTGGCTTTTTTTACATATATAGAAAAGCCAGTTTCATTCACATGAAAGATATATATATAGGGGTTAAGCCTTAGCCATTATAATATAATCTTCTCAATTAGCAAGGCTCTTCTTTTGGTTTTCTATATATATCATTCTATGTCAATTAATGTCATTGAGTTCCGTTATTTGGAGAATTAAATGAGGTCAGCTAAACTAACATGGTTTTGGTGGAGCAAGCAACTGGTGCAGGGTATTATATAAGAAAAATAATATATATATATATACTCTTCCAAGTAAATTTATAGAGAGAATTCTCTATGTGATCCCTGTGGATATTTTTTTGATTTGAAAGTTGTGTATACTTTTAAAATGCGAAAGAAAACAAACCAGTAGCACTAACTTCAATAAATTTGGAAGGTTTTGTGCTGCAAGTAGATAAAAAGGAATAGCTGTAAATCGTACAGACTATAGTAATATTATAAAATTAAGGTTGGTCCTGGTGCTACCCTATTTTCCTTTACAAAATATATAAGATGCATGTTTGAAAGCTACTTTGGTTTTTGCCTTAGTTGCATTTGTGTGTGTGCCCCCTCCTTATACCACTTTTGTGCGTACATAGCCTTATTTGTGTAGGCAAAATTTCCTTCACACTCCAGTAAATCTGGACTTTTTGATTGTTCAGCTATTTTTTGGAACATATTATTAATTGTACAGCTATAGTTAAAAAACCTTCCTTGTACAAACTTAACACATAACAAAAAATATTTTTCATGTGAAATATTGTATTTGTATATTGATATAAACTTTTTTGGAGTATCATCTATATTATGAAAATGATATGCACGAATTGAAGTCGAATATTTTTTTTCTTTTCACTTTTTTCGGTATCATATGTCCCTATTCGATTCTATAATATTTTTTCATCTAAAAGTTAAATATATAGAATCTAAACTAATATTTTAATTTAATAGTAAGAAATTATAAAAATAGATATTACAAAAAATTTTCTAATATTCACGAAAAGAAAGTTCAAATAAAATTATATTAATATTAAAAATAATAAAAGGGTTTGGGAGTCGTCCCCTCGTGTAACATGAACACGTAAATTAGCAGCAGAGTGACAGTAACGGGTAACCTGTCAACTGCTGAAAAAGTTGGGAAGTTGAAGGCGAATAATTGATGATTGATGATCGATGAAACCTCAATTTACTATCTCAATGGGCAAGTAAGAAAATATCGTCCCTTAATAGCACGATCTCAAAATGAAAATGATCTTCTAGCTAGCTAGACTCAAGATTAGAAGAGAATAGAAAGTAAATTGCATTTTTTTTTTAAATATATATATATTTTATTAAGAATCCAATTAATCAGTTCAGTGGGGTTAATTCTTAAATGGGAAGTGAATAAGTGATAGCTGCATCAGCAAGAAGACAAAAAAAAATTTGGCCAAATGACCATTTGAGTCCCTGATGTAGTGATGTTTACAGGAGCTGTATATTTGTGGGGATTTTTCAGTAATTTTGCGTCTCGGGAGTTGTCTTCTTAAACTATGTATCACCACCACCACATGTGGTGGAGAAGGAGGATCAACATCAAAGCTGCCTTTTCAGAAAGTCTATTAGAATGTCACTTTTGTTCAACAAACTGAAAAAACGTAAGACGTAACGGTCAAATCTTGTCTCTATCTACCTTACCTATGCTGAAATTATTGTTAGTAGGAGCGCATGCTTCTTGCATATCAAACAACCTCTAATTTAACAACTAACACTATATATCAAGGAAAAATAAAATAGTTGCAAAATATTTTATAGAACCCTGTCTATGAATGATACTGGAGAGATGATATTCTGTCCAGATAAAAGCAATTATTTACATGATTTTGTCCCAAAATATCAGGTCATTTTTTCACCACCCCATTTGTTTCCGTACATATTTCTTGGCCCAGGCAAGGGATTTCAATGCCTTTTAGTGAGGGGGTATCAGACCATCAGTACTGGAGATAATGGGAGGCTTTACAGAAAATAAAGATTGAAAATGTCGGTCTAAGGATAACAGTCTAGTGGAAATAAGACGTTTGTGCGAGATACTGGAATTGGAATAATAAGAGCGATATTTTTAAACGATACTAAAGTTTGAAGCATTTCCTAGTGCATCATCCTGTCGTTGAGCAAAGCCCACAGTGCTTGTTTCTTCCATTTGTTCCACAAGAATAGGGTCCATTTTTAAAATGATGATGACCGTCAAGTTTAACACAAATAGCCAGACGGCGGCCCAAAGAATTTTGGGAACAAAAATACCCAGATAAAAGAATAGGCGACTAAATTTCTCATGGGATGATGGCATAGATTCTCAACACTGGACTTGCTCATTATGTATATTTATGTTGGCTACCGTTCCTGATCCTCATCTCCAAGAGTCTAGACAAAAACTTAGAATTCACTCTTCACTGCATGAATCCTTGTTAATTTATGGCCATACTACTAACGCTATATTCAGCAATTCAATTTTTAATGCTGCAATAGAGAGAAAAACTAGCACAAGCATTCATAAAGAGAACCTAGACGAGAAATTCCATGATACCATAGTCAAGGAATACAGTACATTCACATTTATATGCCGTTTACTATTACTGTCCAAAATTGACAAGCAACGGAGAAGAGGCCGGAGAAGAAGAGAGAAAAAAAAAAAAAAAACTGCATCGTATGGTTTTTTTACAGGTCAGCAAGGCATAAAATCTATTACCTAATTTGGATGGATATCAGATGGTGAGAACAAATAGAATGAATTACAAAGAAGAATAAACAATTAATGTGGGATAGGAGGAATGCAGCACAGAAAATTCAAGTGCATTTCTCGTGCATCTAAATCAATCAACTGGCCTTAAATTTGCATAGAGAGAGAGAGGCAGACCATTAGGGTGTACCTTGGGGACAAATGATCAAACGATCATTCACGTAAGTTGCAGCTGCGAAGATATGGATGGTCATACTTAATGTACTTGGTCCAGAATGACCGATATTTTGTCATTCCTATCTCCAGCCATGGCTTCATGTTGCCATTATAATGCACGACTGCTGCATTTTCAATCTCTTTCCGATCAATGCTTGGGTTGTAACCTAATCCAAGCACATGCCATGACTTCTGAAGTGGATGTGTCAGACCATAAAATGTAATTAGACCAGGAGGCAACGTCCCAAGCTTCCAGAGCACCCTATCTTCATTCTAATATCCAACAAAATGGAAAAAGGAGAATCAATACATAAACAGAACTCATAGTTTAAAACAAAGACAGACCGGAAATTCACCCAATCACTATTTCAATTCATGGAACTTATTATAACTATCTTGTTATACCAAAGCTAAAAATGTGAACACAGAATTGGACTAAATAAAGTTGGTGTCTTGCTTGCCCCAGTGAAAATAGAGACTACAATACCACAACTGCAAGTGGGTATATCAAAGGAGAAACACAAAATAAAAACTGCATCCAGTATCCACTACAATTGATAGAACAAAAAATTGATTAAATAATCATTATAGCACCACTTTTAGAGCCAATGATAGTAAAAAGGCAGAGCAATAAACAGATGAATGCAGATTTAATATTGGCAAACTGATATTTCACCCTAATACATGCCATTTTAAAATTTCACGAATCAAAGTCTGTATGTCAAAGCAGAGACGCCAAAAAGGAACAGCACATGAAGTTTCAAAGACTCACCATGTTTTGCCACTTGTGATATATGCCAGTGATATCCCTCTTTTTCCATTCCTCAAGGTCAAAAATATTCATTCCATATGCCCACCCACAAGCATTTGGATTAAAGTTTCTTGCAATATGGGGATTTGTAAAATTTAGGTACTTATCAAACCGGTGAAAGCTTTCACCGCAGGTTTCCACTGCCCCATTCACTTTTCCATTCAGATTTACTGACCACAATCCAGTCAAATCTTTCTGAACAACAATGTCATCATCAAGAAACAAGATCTTATTTAACTTGGGATAGACCTCTGGAAGATAGAACCTCAGATGGTTAAGCATTGAAAGATACTTTGGGTTTCTATACTTCAGGTTGGAAGAACCAGATGAAAGAGAGGTTGGATGATTTGCCTTGAAGTAATACTCTTTCATTGCAGCAGACTCGAGCTGCCTCAGAACTGGACAGTAAGATGAGTTAAGCCACTTAAAGTCGTCAACATTTTCAACATGGATAGTGGCCTTCCCAGGAGGGTTCAATAGAAACCACATATTCATAGCTCCAAAGTTAAGCTTATCAGTAACAAGATGGAATACATGTTTGGAAGGATCCTGCGGTGCAGCCAAGAAGCATATTTAGGCAACAAACAAAATAAAAATTCAAATTCCAGAAACAAAAGGAATCTTTGAACTAAATCTCCCTGAAGAACATAAAATGTAGTTGAGAGACTTTTTTTTTTTTTTTTACAATTTGGAGTAGATCACGTATGCCACACACAAAGAAATCACCTTGGCGTTCATGATGGTTGAATTGACAACAACTGATGCAGCCAAGACATTGTCAGAGAACAGAGCATAATGGTAAAGATTAGGATTTTCCAGATTCTCACTTCTGGGAAACTTTCTCTTCTCCAGAGGAAGGAGATGGTAGTCTATTGTTAGGCGCATAGACAAGCAATGGATTCCATTCGGAACTGTTTTGGCAGCTAACTGACTGAGAAAAGTGCTCTGTTTCTTTAAGCTCCTAACTTGCTCATCTGCTGTTTGAAGCATCGCTCTAAGCTTTCCAGTAACCAACTTGCAATCAAACAGTTGCTCCCTCGCTTTTGACAGAACTTGGCCCATAGCTTTTATTTTATTGCTTGCACTAAACATGTATAGTGCACATATTATAAACACTGACATGAGCATCAACAATCAACATGGAAAGGAGAAAACAAATGAAGATTATAGAACACATTAATGGAAAATGACACCCCAAATCCATTACCTATGTTGTAGATCAGCATCGGCAGTTGCCTCTCCCAATGCACGCTGAGACTCTTTGAGCCGAGCCCATAATTCCAGATGCAAGTCAAGCTTTTCCTTTATCTTTGCTATACCAATATATACCCTTGCCATTATCATCTGATCCCGCATTAAACGCACTGTTGAATCAGGGTTCTCATTCTCATTTTCTTTCCTCCATATACTGTATTTGCCTAGATAAGCAGAGTCAACTGATTGAGAACGTTCAATTGCTGCATTTTCAAGTTTTAAAATCACTTCATTATCTTGCCGCAACAGGTCAACAGCACGCTTTTCACGTCTTTTCTCTCTCAATTGCTGAGAAATCTTACAAGAAATATAGTCAGACACTAAATAAAACTTTATGAATTTCCTTGCCTTCTAGTGATTTGCAAGAGCACAGAAATAACCTAGGGAACTAAGTGGCACATACAAGGATGATACTTACCCTTCGAGCTTGTTTATCAGGTGTGTCAGCGAAATGTGAATTATCACCTGCAAAGTTTAAAAAGAAAAAAAAAAAAAGAACAATACAAAGTCAAAATGCAGTCCAGAACCGTTACAGATAGTTAATTGCAAAAAAATAAAAAATTACCAGACAAGCTGTCCCCTTTGCCCCTGGGTGGTTCTTGCTTGGAAACTGTTGCGGTTTTATTTGGCTAAGAAAGGGACAATAACCCAACCAATAAGGAACTAAAAATTGACTAGAATTTTACATGAAAATAAGTGGCAAAGATATTTTTAAAAAAGGCAACACATTCAAGTTGCCAAAATTTGATAATTATTCTAACCTCAGAAGTGACATTGTTCTTGACAGATGTCTCTACACCTATAACTTTCCATGAAGCTGACAAATTGTTCCTTCTAAAGGAGTCAAGACTTAAAGGCCCCAAATCAGCTGTGCTAGCTGTGATAACATCAATTACCTACAAGAAGATTAGTCAAATTAGGAGGTAATATGGTTGAAAATGTGAGAATAAATTTTCTCTCCACCAACATACCAACATATAGAGTAATTAACAACTATAGTCTTCTTGTACGCAAATATTTATCATCACTTGCCTCTTTTGATAGAAGGGATTTCATGTGTTGCAAGGCCAACCGCTCTCTCCAATCCAAATCCTGCACCATTCAACCAGAATGGGATTTTTCTTGTTTAAATGAGTATAAAACGAAACAAACCCTTCAATCTAAGATAACAAACAAGCATAAGAAACATAAAAGAAGCTACCAGCTTGCTGTACCCGACAGGAAGATTATCTCGATCTGCACAAGAATAGCAAAAACTTAATACGGTATAACGAAAAATCAGCAATCAAATTAAAAAAAAAAACAAATGTAACTTAAAAGAAAGCCACAGAAACTGAACCTAGTAAGGCCAAACTTTAATTAAAATAGCATGTACAGCTAACAAAACAAAGCAGCAGAATATTACTTTTTCAGGTCCTAGCAGGGAAGAAGTATAGAGAGAATTTACCAATGTTAATACAGAAATGTATCAGTTTACGCAGGAACGCAGTATCAAAATCCAAAACCTAACTGGACACTAATCACAACAAAAAAACAGAGAAAAAATTGGAACACAGCACATGATGCGAGCATTCATAAGAACAATGAAGCGTAAAAGCAGGAGGAGGAAAGAGCAAAACAAGCTATAGCAAAGCACAAAACAAATTGGAGCATTCATAGTTAAAATGAGGTGGAAGTAAAGAACAAACCAAAGGAACCAGTAGTAAGATAGAGACCTCGACCGACAAAAAAAATCAACGGTGTGAGAATAGAGAAGAGAATAATAAGAGCAATCGGCAATCGAGATCCGCCGCCTCGATTCCTTGCAGAACCTGATAATCCTCGCTTCAACGCCATTTCAAAACACCAAAAACCTAAACAAAAATAAATCATCAAAAACCGAGTGAGGAAGAGGAATTAAAAGAGAGTAGAGAAGAGAAGATTTACCAGCGCAATCGAGAAGAGATCTAGCGAGATTGCATTGTGAAGCAAGAGATAAGGACAAGAGTGAGAGGGTGAGTGAGCGCGTGTTCTATAACAGAAAGAAAGAAACGTGTAAATGCAGGAAGCGATATAATTGCAACCCAACTCTCCTCTCTTCTTCTCTTCTCTTCTCTTCTCTTCTCTTCCGCAATCACTCTGTCGCTAACACCAAATCTACGTTTTCTCTCAATCTCTTCCTGCGTGATTAGCTACTATCTTTATTTTTTATTTATTTATTTATTTATTTTTCTTTCCGTCGTAATGTTGTATCATATATATTGCTTTCTGGAAAAAAGCATTAAAAAAATAGAAGACGATGTCGTTTTCATATAATGTGGCCGATAGATAAATTCAACATTATCAACAGTTTTTATCAAACACTTTTTTTTTTTTTTAGTTGGTAATTATATGTCATTATCAACAGTGATAAAATTAAGTGGCTCCAACTTAACGTTAAATATTTACAAGTTGACCCAAATATTTGTCCGATGAATGGAACCACTTCAAAAATCTAATTGACCCAGTTAAAATCGGGACAAGAAATGAGTGCGGGCTCCAACAAATGGCTCTTGGTTGTTGTACATTTGGAAGTGCACACAAGATTTTTTTTTTTTTTTGGGTCCCAAGTCCCAACAGATTCAGGAAATGTTTGTTTCATCTTAAAATTTGACTCAAAGAACCAAAAATAAATAAGTAAAATCTAACGAAACTTTTATTATATGCTTCAATTGAGGACATTGGTTTGAACTTTGAACACTGTGATAGCTGACAAGGGTGAGATATTAACCAATTAACATGGATTTTTGTGAATCTATTTAGTGAGCTAGTAAGTTAAGATTTCAATCCTGAGGTTACTTTTTTCCCCCGGCTCTATTAGAGACAAACTGTTAGGGAGGTTAGAAGCCTATCTCACATAAATATTAATTTATTACTCCTAGAATACATGATAAATTTGATTTATGGATGATGAAACGAGTTAATAGATGGATGATGAAACGAGTTAATAGATGGATGATAAGGGACAATGTTAACGATGTTTGATCCTATCATCTTTGGGAATAATGACTAAATTTTATCCACAGCCGGCGTTGCTATTAATCTTTAATGGAAATCGCACCATATAGACGGGTAAATAACTGTTATCCTTCGAATTCATAAAGAACTTGGTATACCAGAAAAGATGGAAACGCAAATGGCGTCGATGAATGCTATAGTCTATAGATGTGATGTGATACAACAGATGATGAAATTAATTGAGGAAAAGGCCATACTAAGATTCCATTGATGCACCTACAATGGATTCACTTCATTCCCTCGAGACACCACATCAGTGGCTTCAAAAAACTCTCAATTAAGTTCATGCTACATAAGACAATAACACTAGCATCCCTTTACTTGTAACAATGATTGTTTGCCGTGGCTCATCAATTTCTAACACTTTTAAGAACTTTGGCAGCTGCAACATTTTGTCTGCATCTTACAGTATCCATACTTTGCATCTCAAGCATGAGGTCCTAAAATCAATCTGATCTTGAATCACCTGAAACCACAGTAAAATCTTCTCTACAGAATTGCAACGTCCAAGTAATCTCCAATCTGCAAAAGTGAAAACATGTTGATACTAGATCCAACGCGCAAATTAGATTTAGAATACATGATGCCAAAAAGTTCTTCTTCATTTACCTGGAAGCCAAGCTCAGCCAATGCTTTTCCATCATCTAATTTCCCGTTTCTATTGGAATACGTCTTTCCCACCTTCATGAAGCAATGAAGTTTTCCACAGTGAGAACCTTATGATAGGTCCAACTCATACAACAAAATAGTTCAGCTTACTTGTACAACAAAATGGCTCAGCTTGCTTGCCTCATTATAGAGAGTACAAATTAAAATATATATGGCAAGCAGAGATAGTGGAAGGAAGAAAGAGAAAAACAAAAGAGCATCGAGAGTACTAAATTAAAATATATATGGCAGGCAGAGATAGTGGAAGGGAGAAAGAGAAAAACAAAAGAGCATGGTAATTTTGGGATATATGAATATGAAAATTGAAAATTATTCATGCACAGAATGGGGAGCTAGAAAAGAAGAATGACTAACCTCTCGCACCACAAAACGACCATTTTTGTCAGGATATACAAAAGCAAAAGAAAGTCTAGCATCTCTTCTCCTTGCTGCTGGAGCCACCTCTTTGACCTGTGAAAGAGATCGGATTAAAGAATGGAATTAAAAAGATCACTCACAGCTGAAATTGTTTCAATGCAGAAAATAATGTGATGAAAAAACCAAAAATAAAAAAATCTTAAAAGATTGTGCTCAGTGAAGATATATAAACCAAGGTATCTCACAAGAGGCAGAATGTCCCAGGAAAAGTAAAGTGAAGTCATTCTGTTGCATTATGCAAATCCAAAAAGCACAGGACTAAGACTAGAGACTGTTCCCAAAAACATTCTAAACACTGCTTGGGCACACATCATAATCCAGCAGAAACCAACTTTCATTTCGTGAAGCTCGAGAGAATTCACACTTTGCCCTCATTAATATCAATGATCATTTAAAGAGGGAAAAAAACATATCAAAGAGATGGCTCAAAGCCTTAGTTTTATCAAGACAAGTTAGCAGTTAAAGTTAAATTCATCATAAAGGAAATCAGGTATTCAGGTCACTTGAAGTGAATTGGGTACTATTTTAGCTGGTTACACCTGTGTGATATGTTCCTTAAATCCAGGTAATGTTTTCAGGACCAACATAATACATCCCATTCCAAGTAGCGTTAATACTAATGATGAGCTTCAAGGCACTAAAAACAATTTAAAAAATAATAAAAACAAACATACCATCAAATGCATATAAACAAAGTACTGGGACATCACATCCACATACCAGATCAGTCAATTCTCGAAGAGTAGCATCCTTCCATGTGTAGATTTGAACCTCATCCTTGGGCTCCTTGCCTCTCACAACAAAGTCGTCTTTAGAATGATGGCTCCCAATCTGGAACAGCAAATTCAACAACTTAAAACTCCCAATTTAACAAAGTTATGTAATCGTCCAAAATTGAAAAGACAAGCAGCGAACATTACCTTAGTAAAAACGCGAAGCAATAGAGGACAAGTCTGCACATTAAAAATTTATAACAGATTTTGACGGCCATCAAATAACACATGGTCAGTCATTTGAAACCCTAAAAAAATCAAAATCGACGTAATAGAGAGCCAGCGTACTGGTACCTTCTCGCGATCAACAGGCTGAAGAGGCGGCGGACCTCTTGGAGGAGGTCCCAGTGGCCTCCCTCCAGCTCTCTTTTGCACGTCTGATACTCCCGCCATCCTTAATCTGCAACGCCGGAACTCTTCGATAACTTAATTTTAACAAACTCTTCTCTGCTTAGCTATGCCGATGCCTCATGAGTGAATACCAGTAAGGTTCAACTGCTCCATGCATCTACTTGTTGAGCCCATACCTGTCGTTGGGCCCAACTCATTCATTTTTCTGGGCCTTAGTATTTCGGCCTTTTCATTTGTTGCTGTTTTGAATAACTACTCATAGGGTGTATCGGTCGGTTTTGGAAATTTTTCTGACTGAACTGAAATAACTGAATAGAGTTAATTGAAAATTCAATTGAATTGAAATTTTGGTCATAAAAATTGAACCGAATCGAAATTTATAAACTTATTAATTATTTTTATATTTTTATATTAAATTATTATATTTTTAAAAATGTCGAAAAATCAAATTAAACTGAACCAAATTAAGTCGGTTCAATTTACGATTCGGTCATTTCAGAAATCATGCACACCTCTAACTACTCATATTTGTCATTTATGATCATGAACTTACCCAACATATGTAAAAATTTTGCATAACAATATTAATAGTTAAAGAAGAGCTTCAAAGCTAAATAAAATAGGTGACGGTAAGTGGTAACCATCTTAATTAAGAGGACGACGAAATGTAACGAATGCGAAATCATTTTCCTTTTGCTTTTGCTTTAAGCAATTTGCTTCTTGTACGTCACTGGCATCATATAGACCTGAGCACTACGGTACATCGCACATGTTATTGCATGGAAAACTCAATAGTAACGTATATTGAATTAACATATATAATTTGATATTGTTGACCAGGAATATTGACTTAAATAAGATAAAACTATCTTTAATGGTCTAATTGATGTACGTTGCATGCTCAATTTGGGAGGGTCTGCATTTACTACACTGCCTTTTTGATTCTTTTTTTTTTATTTCTTCTTCCATTTGTGGTCTTTAGATGTTTAAATTAAAGGGAAAAAATTCTAATTATCATACAGCAAAGCTTATTTCAAGAAAGTGAGAATCGGAATTTAATTAATAAGGAGCGCACATAATCAAAATATCTCAATTAAAATGGATATAGGGAATCCTGTCCCAATCCAAGCTCCACCACTTTAACAAGACAACCCTGAGGAAGATTGAAAACTACATGTACCCCACCCCCCACATGAACTGCAGCACCCATGAAAAAGAGAGGAGGACCCATATACCAATTACATATATGGCACATAATATAGTAAAAATTTAAATCTCTAATTTATAATTCAAAACCCCACAACACAAGTAAAAAAACTGACTGGCTGGCAAGAAGTTGCCAAACATTCACATGGTTTTAGCTAAATTGTTTTACCAAATAATTTTACTACAAAACCAAATGTTAAATGTAATATAGGAAAAATCAAATGAATATTAGTTTTGGAAAAGAGACAAAAGATAATTCCAAACAAGTCCTATTTTGACTGTGTACTCATTGTTCCCTCTTCATTACAAGTAAACAAACATAGCATGCTCAAAGTCTAAAGAACTGAAAGCTCAGCCGATAGTGAAGGTTATTGCAAGAAAAAGAAAAATTATTGCATTGAAGAACCCTACTCCTCCATCAAAGTTTTCTGTAAATGGTAAGCCCTAATTAACCACCTCCACCACCACTTTCGGCCCACCCTATATTCTGCTTTGTCCTTCTCTGTAGGCAGTCGCAGTTGGATCCATCCACACAAAGGCAAATTAAGAAAAAATATATATATATACATACATATATATTTATATGTGTCACTTTAATTCTGTGACTATTACTATTCATTTTGCGTTTTACCTTTTTCTTTTTCAACCCTTATCCTATTTGCATCTCTTTGTGGTTAAATTCTTGGGAGATGGTGAAGGAGAAGGATGAATGATAAGCGTCAAAAGTCTGTTCACATGGCGTGGTCATGCCAATATTGTTAATTTTTATGGCAAGTTTTAAAGAAATATTGTGGCAAAAGGCAGCAACTTCTTTATTGGTGGATTAGATTATTGGTACTTACTGAGCATTTGGAGTGGAGTAAAACCTAACTACATCTATCCATCTAATTTTGAACACTTTGTGATAGTCCAATCGCATACAAACTTGGGCAGACAATCTTGATATCTGGTCTGGATCGCTTGTATGTATATATGTGTACTAAAAGTTTATAAGTAAGTGACTAGCAATTAAAAATAGATGAATTTAGATTGAAAATTATGTCAATTTTCATCATCATGTAAAGTCCAAATTGAAACTTTACATAGACCAACTCATAAAAACTGGATATGCCAATAAGAATTAATCTATATATATATATTAATGCAAAGCTTAAATTTTAGGTATATATGGAATTCAACCAATACTCGATACCCATAACTTTATTTATTTGTTTCTTTGAAAAACATATTCTAATTAATTTTATATTATAAGCCTAACTAGATTTGGCTTATTTTTATGGCAATGAATTGAGATACGTTTTGGTTGGACATGAAGTGGGGGCTTCGATAGAGAAACGTCAATGCATGAAAAACACAACCCCAAGCTGTGGAGGCTGTGTGGGATCTCAATCTCGTACTTCTACTAGCGACCGATGGGCATGGATAAGAAAAACCAAAATCAAAATCAAAATCAAAATCTTAGAGTTTTTTTTTTTAAAAAAAAAAAAAGATAAAGATGTAATTAATTGCGAAAAAAATTGTTTATTTAAAAAATTATTTCAAAAAAGTGAAAAATGAAATTTATTGCTTGATAGTCGATTTTTCTTTTTCAAATAGAAATTGTAAAAGTAATTTTTCAGATTTGTTTTTATTTATACCTAGTTGTGAATATTCAAATAGTATTCCAGGCTAATTAATAGGACTTAACAATGTAAGCATAAATGAATTGTAGGAAAGTCCAAATAGTAGATAACTCTAACGTCCAAACTATTGGAGTTTATAATTAGCTAGGCTAATTAATATTTGAATAGTATATTCCAGGGAAATGTAATTAAGTTCATATAGCATAAATGACTTGTAGGAGATAGCTCCAATGATCTATCACTCCATGTTTAACAAATTGACATTACTAATCAACGTTTTAATCATAATACTTATATATGTTGGTTATTGTTTTCTTCCTCCAGACTGTTTCCTGCACGTTTTGCCTAGCTTTATATATCCATTTCCCCTAATTTAACAATCTTCTCTAAGTATTCTATAAAAGATACTAATTAATGTACTGTATGTATATGATTATGAAGCATTTCCATTCTCAATGGCCACACACACATATGTGACTATGTCTATATATAATTAATATATAGGAATTAATACCATATAAAGATGCAGCCATAGTGGGTTATAGGCATTTAGAATAATTAGCTGTACGTCAAGACCCTAGCTAATTGTAAAATGAAACATGTATTCTTTTTCTATTTGAGAATATTTTATAGTTTTCAGGCTCAAACAATTTAAGAATTTCAAAGCACAAATTCTGGATTTTTCTTTCTCAAAATCTCTCTAATTTCTTCATTAGTTTTCACATATAATGTGTTCAAATGAAAAGCTGTCATCAACCATAATTCCAATTTTTATAAGGAACCGCTCTTACTGTATGAAATGCCATTAAAGAGAAACATGCGACTTTGTAACTACATGTTCTCCGTAATTAGCTTGTGTCTATGACAGTTGCATGCTTACATCAACTGCCCAATAATTCAACTACATTAATTATTCGAGGAACAAAGGGACATTGATGTTGATATATCAGTAAACAAACAGGGAAGTGATAGGCGTCGCGACGCTCATCCTTTTTTTTTTAACCCCGATACAAGGACATTTTGATATATTTTTTTTAGAGCAAAAAGTTACAACACTAAACTTTACCCAAACATTAATAACAATTGATATATATATATATAAAATTCATAATCTTTATACATATTTTTTAAACATTAAAAATATCTGACGCACGGCGCGACGATGAATAGTACCATCGCAAAGTGCGTAATTACTAAAATACCTTCACAAAAAATATACTGTCCCCTTAAGAATCAAGGACAAAATTATCCTTTCATCCCCATTTTTTTGTCATCTTGTCGCGCGACGCGATGTGTATCGGCGTTCTTTTTTAAAAAAGATGTGTTAATATTCAGATTAAGATAATTTTAATGTACTGAATTTAAACATGTTCATCAAAGTAAAAAAAATATCAATTAAAAAATTTGTTTAGCATTAAATCACTTTATTTGCTGGTTTAGGTTAGGTGCTAGGTTTTTGTAGGATCCCTCCCTCTGCAACAATTCCTAATCAATGCTTGGAATTTAAAAGAAAAGTAAAGCAAGAGGCAAAAGGTCTGCTAACTTAATATAGCAGTAGATGAAGATATTGCTGACTGAATAGATCATCTCTAAAAGAAATTATATTAAAACTAGCAAACTAGCTAGGCACCCAAATTGGGTACTGGATTATTGATGACAACCCTATCTTCAGAAGAGAAAGCTATCTATATATAGCAGCATCTTAATTCCTGTTATCATTACAAAAGTGCAGTCCATTAATACCCAAAAAAAAAAAAAGTACCAAGGAGTGTACTAATTGAGATTTGTGATGAACTTGCAAGATGGTATGTGTTTTTTTTGAATCAAATTAATCTAGATTTTATAGGTTTTTGAGCAAACATCTTGATAGGTTATTTTCGTAAAATTTCATCTTTTAATCAATTTTACAAATATGACCTATCGTATTTGCCCAAACATGGCTGAATATTAATCATTCTATGAGTTTGTATATATTTTCGAAAGAAATTGTAATTAGCAAGGTTCCAACTTGAGGACATTATCAAAGGACATAATGCTACTTTATTGAGCTTAGGGTAAGCGTTTATATATATAGCTAATTACTTGTGCCATGAAAACGATGATCTCTAATTAATTACTACACAGTTTCTGTACATGGCATATGGAAAACGCTGTCATTTCATTTGAAAACCAAAGTCAAACGGAATTGTGAGTGTATATGATCATTGATAGGAAGGCTTTTTTCATGGAAGTGATGCAGATTTTACTTTTCACGTCTTTGTCTTGGGGCGGCTCGGCTTTAGTTTAGTAGTAGCTAGGATTAGGAATGACAAAAGTTTGCACTGGCAATGGCAGCCACTACTTTGCGTGTTAGGTCACGCTCATATATTGGCTCGAGTTAAAGGTGGAGATAAATACAATTAGAAGAAGTAAAGAATTTCTTAGTAAGTAAATGCTGGATCCAATAACCTAATGCAAGCACTAGATCATCTGTTTTTTCTTTTTTTTTTTTTAATTTATCGATCACTGATATTTTATTAGTATTTCAAGGCACTTTTAATTTGGACAAATTGAAAAGAAAAACGTGTCATTCTATATCCCATATTTAAAATATATATACATAAATTAACGGAGGAGACTGAGCTATATTAACTAAATTAGAGTACAACATTAGTAAAATTGATTTGAAACTTTTTAATTTTTAAAAAATATAATTGTTTTAATTCGACTATGTAATTAGTTTGTAACACGTACATTGCATCCATAAAATATGATAAATTAGAAATTATAGTTATTGAATCTTATTATTATTATCATATTCTTACTTTTTTTCGGAGATTATGGGGTTAATGTAATTCATTTCATATAAACACAAATTTTTTTTTGCATACACTTGGTGTATTATACTCAAGATTGAATGTGTAAAATAAAAATATGTATTTTATTTTTATTAGCCAAGTATAAAACACTTACCTAAAGTATAGTATACATGGTGTAGACAAAAATCTCCCCATAAACACATGTTCTCACCTAATTAATTCAGTTGCAGGACTTTTCTAAGAAATAATTAAAGAGATGACTTTATAAATATATGCTGGAGAGTGTACTCACACATCAGGAAGAGAGCGTAGAAAAAGTAAAAAAAAAAAAAAAAAAGAAAAATTCTATGTTAGAAACTGAAGGTAAGGGAAGTATGTACTGTACTGTAGTAGGTGTACTAGTTGTGGTATAATAGCAGCAGCAGGAGGAGAGATATGGAGAAAAGGATTGCTGAAAATAAAAATGGAAAAAAGAATAAGAAAAGAAGAGAAATTCTGGGTTTCCACTTTGTTGTAAAAAGAAGATTTATATGCTAATGATACTGATAGTGTTCCCCTCGCTTCTCTTCTCTTCTGTTACATATTGATCACATATTCAGCAGCAGCAGCAGGACCCTAGCTAACTCCCACTTACTGCAGACTTGCAATTATAACCTTTCTAATTCTCTTTTTGTTTGGTTCTCTTCTCACCTCCATTTTTGTATAACACCAATTTCACCATCATTCCATAACAGCATACAGACACAGTATACATACTTTGCATCTTCCTATAATCTTTTGATATATTTATATATCTATATTTCTTAATATAATATATTCTTTTATATTTGTTTATAATCAGATATTGATTAACACCAACAACTACTGCAAGAATGGGAAGAGGAAGAGTGGAGTTAAAGAGGATAGAAAACAAGATTAATCGCCAAGTTACCTTCTCCAAAAGGAGGAATGGGTTGTTGAAGAAAGCATACGAGCTCTCTGTTCTCTGCGATGCTGAAGTTGCTCTTATTGTATTCTCCAGTCGTGGAAAGCTCTATGAATTTGGTAGTGCTGGGTATGTTTCTTTCTCTCTTTCTTTGCTTTTCTTTTATACATATATTTTGCTTGATCCATCTTTCTTGTTTTGGATTCTTTGCGGTTTCTGTTTCAGCTCTATAAACTAATTAAAGAAAGGGTTTTCTAGTTTTGTTCAACCATTTTTTTTTTCATGTCATCTTAAACATCTTCTCTTTGGGGTGTTTCTGAGCGTTAAATTTTTTTTTTTTTTTTTTTTTTTTAGATTTCTGCTTTCTAGGTAATTTCTTGATGTATAGTTTTCTTTCTTTTAATGTCCATTCATAAAATTTTTATCTTGTGCTGTTTCTTGTTAATCATCTGCCTCTGACATCTCTTTCTCTTCTTGAAATCTCCCAACTTTATTCTCCGATTCTTGTGCTCCCATGATTTCTTTCTGAGCTTTTTGGCATCAACCTTTCAGGAAATGTTTTGAGGTCCTCTCTAATGATGGATCGACACGTTTCCTCGTTCTTTGAGAAACCTAGCTCATCTCTCCTGACCCTTGGGTTTTTTTTTTTTACATTTCCTTTGACTGCAAAAGTGAAGTGATATAATCTACACAGCACCATTAAATTCTCTTCTTTCTCCTGAAACCAACCAACATCTGAGGGTTTTATTTTGTTTTGTCCAAGTCCAATCACTGATGGAGGCTGTTCTTGGACCTCTGTGTAAGATCTAGGGTTTTTTTTTTCTTTTCTTTTTCTTACCTTATCTTCTGCACCTCCTTATCCCTTTCCCTTTTTTCTGCATCTGCATTATTGTTTCTCTTGGATTTTGTTTGTATCTCCAGATAAAAGGTTAACTTAAGCAATTATCTTGAATGGTTTGAGCAGACTGATCAGTTAGTCTTCATGTCTTTTGATCCTTTGATCTTCTGGTTTTATCACTGTTCCTGAGCTCTAGAAATCTCTTTCATGCCCCCAATAATCCATTACACTGCATTATTGGACACCTTTCTTTTTGAGCTGTTTTGCACTCGATCTCTTTGGTTATCAAAGTTTTGATCAATTCCTTTCTGGGTTTGAAATGGTGGATCCGACACTACTAGGTCAAGAAATTATCTTCTCCCTTTTCTTTATATTTTTAGGTTCTCTTTCTCAGCACAGGTATGAAAATTTATGATGCAGCAGTTATTTTCTTGTGCCAAAAAATACAAGGCAAGTGGGGAGAATGTAGTCTTCTGTGCTAGATCGATGTTGCCTAAAATTGCAGGGAGTCAGAATTATAAATAACCTGGCAAATTAGCATGGATTAGTGCAAGTCATATATTGTGTTTTCAGCTTTCTGTTTGTTCTAGTTTATTTTAGTGCAAACTGGATTTGCAGGGAAAAACAAAAAGTAATACGTTTATTCTCTCGAACATCATAAATTTCTGAGTGTTCATAGAAAGATTGCTAAGAATTTATCCATTGATGAGAAACACGAATTTGTAGCCCTTTTCAAAAAAGAAAAATTGCAGTTCCATGAGAGTAAAAAGGAGAAACGTTAATTTATTATCATTCCCTTTTGTTAATGGTAATTTAGAGAACGACCTTTTAGACCTTCAACGGCTAGGAAGTACTGGGAAATGAAGACTTTTTAACCTAATGAAAAATTCTGACAAATAATTAAATGTTCTCAAATTAACAATTCCGATGGCTTTAATAAAGAAAGATAGGAAATCAAGAATTGCCCAAGAGAAAAAAATTAGAACAGGCAGTTAAGTTTTGTCAAAAGAAGTATTCAATGTGAGATATTTTTCTCCTGAGGCAAAATGGATAGATAAAACATGCATATAATACATAAATAAAGAATGATTTTTCTTACCTAGATGTAGAAATACTTGAATATGCTAAGCGTTAGATTTATAATATACATATGCATTATAATTTTATTGATAAAGTATAAAACATGCACATATAACATATATCACCAAGACACCAACCTAATAGTTTGGTGTAATAATCAGGATGCAAAAAAGAAATTTCTTTCAAATGCATTCATCTCTGCCAAATTTGTGACACCTTTAAGTTAGTTATAGTGATTAGCTGCTATACTAGTCACATTTTTATTATTCGAATGTAAAGTATTTGTGTCACTCATTCAATTGTAAAGTGTAATACAACTGACAAACAAGATAGGTGGAGTTTATTGGCTATACATGTTCCGGTGTTTTTATAGGTTATGCTTGCGAGCGAGTATTAATGCTCATGTTGTTCATTGCCACACAAATCAATAATACATGTTCTACCTATAACTTCTGTTTCTGCAGCGTAACCAAAACACTTGAGCGATATCAACGTTGCTGTTTCACCCCTCAAGATAACAGCATTGAACGTGAAACACAGGTTTCCTTTGCAAGCTTTTAATATGCATGCACATGAATTGCCTTTTTCATCCTAAAAAGAAGTTGTTTCATTTCATATATATTCTTAAGGTGTTTATCATATATATTAGGTTGTCAAAACCAGAACTAGAGTATAATTCCCTAATGAAGTGATGAAGATCTTTCCTCTAGCCCCTTTTTAGTAATGAACTTGTTACATGATCAAAGTATTTCTAGTATTTATTTCCTTCCTTGGTTACAGAGCTGGTACCAAGAAGTGACGAAATTAAAGGCAAAGTATGAATCTCTGCAACGCACTCAAAGGTTGTACGACTTCTGATTCTCTCACTACTTTCCAATATTTTCAGTTTGTATCTTATTCACGTTATTAACAAAATTGTTAATAGGCCTATATTTAGATTATGGAAATAAACCATAAAAACTAACAGTCTTTTCATGTTCTATAAGGCATTTGCTTGGGGAAGATCTTGGGCCACTGAGTGTGAAGGAGCTGCAAAATCTCGAAAAGCAGCTTGAAGGAGCTCTTGCACTGGCTAGGCAAAGAAAGGTTTATTTCTTTGTCAATTTAATGTAATCTCATGCAATGTAATTAATTTTTCGTATGTTACCTTCAAGTTGTGAAATTATACATTGTGTAATAGGATCTGGGTATTGGCATCATCTTCTTTCCCTTCTAGGACTAAATTGAGACCCGCTTGCTTCTTGCTGGATCTTTATGAAAGCTATTGTAACTACTTATTCATATTAGAATGGAGGAATTAAATATTCCATTTTCAGGAATATATACTTTCTGCTTGTATTTAAGATTAAAAAATGGCTCTGGTAAATATTATCCATTCCAATGGACATGCAGCAACGTTTCACTGAACTGCAGGATTACGTTTTCTTCATTTTTTTTTCTCTTGTAATGCTCACATCTACATTTTACTCGTTATTAACTGCAGACGCAGATTATGATTGAGCAAATGGAAGATCTTCGCAAAAAGGTAAGCGAAGTCACACATATATCAATATTGATCGAAATAAAGAATTGTTTAGGAGCACTCTAACCTGGACGAGATAATTAAGGTTGATTACTTGTACTGTGCTATAAAATTTTTGCCGCTATATATTTATGTATAGCACAGGCCAATAGCAATAGATTAAGACATTAATAAATGGGAAAATTCTTTGTCTATGTCACATGTGTATAGACAAACTCCAGCAAAGCCCGTGCAAAGCATTGATCAACCTTGTTGGTTTGACTGTTATAATCTTCTCATTCAGAGTCTGTCCTTATCTTCTAATTGTTGTTTTGTTCTTATGATGATGGTTGCCTTCTGCTTTACTTTGACAGGAGCGTCACCTGGGGGACATAAACAGGCAACTCAAATTTAAGGTTGTGCCACACTAAAAAAAAAATTAATACAACTCATAATATCCAAATGAAGCCAGTTCGCTGCAGATGATAGTTCTAATCTATCACTTACCTTCAATATTGTTCCATTTCAGCTTGAAGCAGAAGGGCAAAATCTTAAAGCCATCCAAGACGTATGGAATTCTGGTGCAGCAGATGGAGCCAGCAACTTCTCTTTGCATCCTTCTCAATCCAACCCTTTGGACTGTGATCCTGGACCTGTTCTACAAATAGGGTACTGCTAATTGCTTTCATGCATGATGGTAGTTGCTACAGAATATCAATTTATTTTTTTCTTTCCCTATTTTTTTAGCATTGAGAAGAGACCAGATTGGTGAGATTTTGACATGGAGCCCACTCCTAAATATCAGTTTACTTCTAATGTTGCTGTTAATTGTCAAAAAATGTGTTTGCCCACAAGACTATATGTATAGTAAAAAGATGAGGTCCAAGTGAATATGTAATACTTAGTCTGGTAGGTTTCTTCAAAAAAAAAAAAGTACTTAGTCCGGTAAGTTATAATTTAGGCAAAATCTTTTTTACCCCCCTAAGATTAGGGCAGCATCTGATAGTGTGAGCATTTGGCGCAATTGGACTTGAAGATAATCTTGAATTAATTAAGTTTAATGATAGTAAGTCATCATTGAAGAAAAAAATGCTAATGAAATTTTACATTTTTGGTGTTTAAACAGGTACCATCACTATGTTCAAGCTGAAGGATCTTCAGTTCCAAGAAGCATGGGTAGTGAGACTAACTTCATGCAGGGATGGGTTCTTTGAAAAAATTATCAAATTGAAATCTTCATATATATGACTTAAATATGATATATATATATGATACATATCTATAAGCTTGAATCTCTAAATAAGATTTGGATTTGGCATTTGTGATATTTCCATAGCCTTATGCTGTTGTAAGACATGAAATTAAATGATTATTATTTAGTAAAGACATGACATTCTTAAATGATTCTATAACATCCATTAATGAGCTATTAACATATGGTTTTTATTTATACAGGGTATATCTCAACCTATATGAGAAAATTTTACCTAAACTTGTAGATCCATATTTATATATGTATTGAGATCCATAATATAAATTAAATAAAATTGATATAAATCTATTAATATAAGTAAAAATTCCCTTGATCTTTATAGGCTATTATAGATGATGCTATTGCTAACTGAAAATTCATTGGAGCTATTTGGAGAAGCACGTGCACAAGGCAGAAAATTGCTATATGTATTAGAATATATTATATATGCAAACTTTAATTAGCATGAATTTTTTATTTCAGATATACATTTGTTTTAAATTTTAAAAAACACCACAAAAAGTTTTGAAAATCATTTCTTAAATTTTGAAAAATTAAAAAACACATTTTTACATTAAAAACAATGTTTCTTCAAATTTTTTTAACAAGAGAAAATTTTAAAAAAAAAGGTAAATATTTTTCTGAAACTAAACAAAATGATTTACAATTATATTATTTATTGATTGTGAATAACTTTTTAAATATTTATAAATAAAATTTGTATTAATGTATATTTATATATTTCTAATATTTATTTACATATTTTTATTCTTTAACATGTATACATTTTCATTTTTATATTTTAAAAAATATTATTTTGCAGTATCCATTTTCACATTTTTTTATTTTTACGTGTTCATTTATATATATTCATTATTATTTACAGGTAAGGATCATATTTATATTCAAAAGATCCGCAAGAGTGATTTAATTGTGCATTAGCCTCCTGACGTCTATATAACACACCACTTAGTTCAGGCTTGCAAACGGGAGAAAAAAATGACAAGGGGGATTAAATTGTAAGTAGCATCATAGATTTGGGGGAAATTATATAATTTTCCCAAAACTTTAATTAGTGAAAATATCACGCATACATACAAGAATCAATTGTTGTGTAGAGGGAAACGTGGAGACGAACCAGCTTGACCAAGAACTACAATATATATATATATATACAGATATATATGATAGCGATGCTTGTAGCGGGCAGCGATAACAAAAAGTAATAAAAAATTTTATTTGTATCCTATTTAACATAGGCTAAATAAATTAGGAGCTATTTTTGTAAAATTGCGGCCTCATCACTGTGGCAAATCGTGACATGTATCTTTACGGTATATGTAATATCTGTAACAACTAAGGATAACAATTGAAAACCAACTTAACTATAAAATTAAAGATCTTTATTAATTTCAATTCCAACAAAGTAGCAGTAGGTTTCGGAAGAATCAAAGATTTGATTAGTGAAAATTAAGAAGACGAAGATGGCGGGATGTTCTGTTTTTAAGAGATTTTCTTTATAAAATAAAAAGAAATTATTTATTCATATATATGTATATACGTTAATAAACATTTGGTAAATTTATGATCCCGCGAGGAAGAGGAAGGGGATCGTCAAAATGGCAGCCTGCTGCTTTCCCGTGAAGCTTGATCGCTCCTTTAAGAGTTCATCCTCTAAAAAATTTACTACCGCCACCTCTTCCTCTTCCCTTGGTATTCTATTTTATTTCTTTCTTTCAAGAAAATTTTGCGTTTGGTGTATGATATTAATGTGTTTGATTGGTTTCAGATTTTATGATAATGTTTTAAATGCATATATATATATATATATAGCTATATATGTATATGTGCTATCTCTAGTTGATCTTGAGAGCTTGTGATCTTCCTGCATAGGGTCATCCAAGAATCTTATTTCAAGCGTGAAGGAACCTGAATCCCAGAAGAATTCACCTGTTGTCTGCTTTGGGGAGATGTTGATCGACTTTGTGCCAAATACTGCTGGAGTTTCTCTTGCAGAAGCGCCTGATTTTAAGAAAGCTCCCGGTGGAGCTCCTGCTAATGTTGCCGTTGGAATAGCAAGATTAGGAGGTCATGCGGCTTTTATTGGCAAGGTGCATACGTGCAACTTCTTAAATTTTTTTCTTGAACGGATTAATGAACATCTGTTCAAAGATGCGAGCTAAGAGCACGTTCTGCTTAATGCTCTACGATCTAAATGTTTAAGAATAATGTATTTGTTGAATATAGATTGGTCCTCAATCTCAGTCTAAATTTGACAACACTATTCATATCATCGCCATCTGCGTATCAGGTAGGGGACGACGAATTTGGACGCATGCTTGCTGATATTCTGAAGCAAAATAATGTTGATAATTCTGGGATGCGCTTTGACCCTCACGCAAGGACTGCTTTAGCATTTGTGACACTGAGAGCTGATGGTGAACGTGAATTCATGTTTTACCGTAATCCTAGTGCTGATATGCTGCTCCAGGAAACAGAGCTTGATGCAAACCTAATAAAACAGGTACTTCAAAACACGTCCAATACTCATCGCATCTTTTAGGATTGAAAGCAACTTTGATTATAGCATTTCAACTTGTAGCTGATATACATGCGATTTCTGCTGTTTTTAATTCTAATGCAGGCAAGTGTATTCCACTATGGGTCGATAAGTTTGATTCACGAACCTTGTAGATCTGCCCATCTTGCTGCCATGGACATTGCCAAGAAGGCTGGTTGTATCCTCTCTTATGATCCGAATTTGAGATTGCCACTATGGCCAACAGCAGAAGCTGCTCGTGAAGGCATCATGAGCATATGGAAAGAAGCTGATATTATTAAGGTACATGGTTCAACAATTGCAGGCTTTTATGTGAGGAAGTGTGAGTTCCTCAGCTGCATTGATCATTTGAGAATTGCTTGCAGGTAAGCGAGGAAGAAATTGAATTCTTGACTGAAGGTGATAATCCATTTGATGATAAAGTGGTGTTGGAAAAGCTTTTCCAACCCAACCTTAAGCTCTTACTTGTCACTGAAGGGTCAGCAGGATGCCGATATTATACACAGGTCTGCATGCAGTCGTTACAGAAATTTAAATATGTTTTAGCTTTTGTTAGGTTCAAAAGAGCATTCAAATGATTTTTATTTGCTTCCAGAGGCCATTCAGATAAATGTTCTTTTGAGTGTCATGCAGGCATTCAAGGGTAAAGTTGCTGGTTTTAAGGTTGATGCAGTTGATACAACTGGTGCCGGCGATGCATTTGTGGGCGGAATATTGAGTAAATTGGCCACAGACATGAACCTCCTCAAGGTACAAAGCTTAAAATTGCTTCTATTCTATTCTATTTCCAACAAAAACTGTTCAGAAGTAAGGCTGGACTGGGCTGGGCATCAGGGTATTTGAATCTAAGGCCCAGCATTCGGTAGGCTCTTCAGGCTGTCATTGAAGCCTGCGCTTAATGCCCTATATAATCATAGAAAATACGTTAGGACAATTAAAATTTTGTTGAAAAGGGTGATTAGATATGGCTAATTATTAAGATGCGTGGCGCCAGTGCTAGTTTAGTTTCAAGGTAGTGTTCCTCAAATAGGATTTAGCAAATTGCTGCATATGAAACTTGGAACTTTAATGGCAGGATGAAAAGAAGTTGAGGGATGCTCTTGCTTTTGCAAACGCCTGCGGCGCTATCACAGTTAAAGAAAGAGGAGCTATACCTGCCCTGCCTACAAAACAAGCAGTTCTTGAAATTTTATCCAAAGGAACTGCATGAGAAAATTTCATGGTCTATTGTGTTAGCTAAGTACCATTATTTGGAATGTCAAGAGAGCTACGCATGCACCCTTGTTTCTTGAGTCCGCACCAACATTGATATGATAATGATATATATCTCGTTGACATAATTCGCTTTCTTGAATTGAATTTATTCTTTCATTTCTATTGTATGTATTCTTATTCTCAATTGTCAAAAAAAAATTTATAGATTTTAAATGAAAGAAAATATATAAAATAAATTCATTTTTTGAGTAAAAGAAAGAAAATTGATTTACATAGCCAGTCTTGGTCAGGTGAAAAAAAAATTACCAAATGTATTTATTAGACTGGGGCCAAATTAAAAAAAAAAAAAGAAAAAAAAGAAGAAGAAAAGGTAAAATTGTAGTGACACATGACAAATAGAACTTAGAAGTAGCTTTTCTCTTCCAGTTAGTTATATTAATAAATGCAATTCATGTCAAAGTTTCTCCAATAAATAACATGTACTAATAATTACACCACATATAGCTGCCCTTATTATTATTATTGCTTCCTGCTACATGCAACATTATATATATATATATATAGATTCAATGGAGGCATCTGGCATTTTGACCATAGCCAATCAATTTCTCGGAGCAAAGCGCTTGTTTCTTGTTTCTGGTGGTCCAATGAAAAGTTCAGTCTCCACATCTGAAACTGGGCTACCTTCTTCATAAGATCTATTTTCTCCTTGCTCTCTTAAGCCTGGCGATGCTTGGACCGCACACTGTAGAAAATACACCCCAAAAATAAATGGTAGCTAATTAATTGTTAAGTTCAATTTTTATGGTGTAAATTATTGTTCACATGAAGTTATGGAGTGATTTGGTTGACAAGCCTTGCTTAAACCTGGTTTACCGGCTTGGCTTATGTTTTCTGCACTTATGAGAGAAAGTTCATATCTGGTGGCTGAGTTTTTTTATAAAATTAATTTTTTTTTTTTTACATAAACTCCAAATGCTTTTCATTTTTTTTCTTCTGCACCCAAATGGCATAATATACACATTATCATTATTGATTATGACAAGAACATTAAAGATGATAAATAAAAAAATGTGCATAAATGTATACCTTTTCAGACAGCCTTGCATTTTCAGCTGCCAATAATTTCTCCTGAAATGCATGTAAATTAAAGAAAAACAATCAAAGGTTATTAATCGTTAAAGTTCTCTGGAAATTTGGGTTTTTTTGAATCTGAACAACCTCTTGGAACGAAATGAAGAGTAAACTTCACTTGAGTTACAATTTCTTGGCATAAAAATGAGGGGTTAGTTTCCACTGAGACACAAGTGTGCACATCTGAAATGCTCACCTTTTCTCTTAGTTGCTCAATCTGTTCTTTAAAAACCTGATTCTGAATACACAAAAAGAAAACAAGAAAATGTTTTAGACTGTACAAGTGAATATAATTTTATGCAAAAACACAACCCAGTTGTTTCTTTTATCAACCTTTCTAGCTCTAATGCTGCTCACACTCCTCTCCAATTGTAGTTCTATCTGTTGAAGTTCCTCAAGATTGCATGAACCCAAACCTTCTCCCAGCAGTTTCCTGAATCATTATAAATTTAATCTTTAAACCATGATCCAAAATTTTAGTTCCAATACATTACAGAGTTCATAAACAACGAGTTAAAGGCAAAAATAAGAACCTTTTTGAATTTTCAAGAAGCTCTATCTTCTTCATCATGTTTGCAGCTTCGTTCTTCAGGTGCTGCTATTTCAAATATAAGAGTGAAAATAATAAAGAAGGAAAGAAGCATCTGTATTACACTTGGCGGCCATGCATACACGGATCAAGCCTGCTTGAAACATGCGCACAGCTTCTGTGCATTTGAGGCTCTGATTGCAATATACCCATCTAATTGCACCCAAAATATACTAATCTGATGTGGAAAGTGGAGGTCATTGCAAACAAAATACAGAGCCACATCATTTATGTAAATTAAATTTTGACATGGAGCAAGAGAAAGTTTTTCTTTGACAAAGCAAAAATCACTACAGTAGGATGGGTATGTGTGGAAGATAACTAAGAGAAGATGCTTCAAACATTTAAGGGACTCGTGCTAAAAAGATTGAGAGATATTTAAGGGACGAGAAAAGAGCTAACCTGCATATTTTCATCAGTTGGCTTCTTGTGGATTTGGTGCTCTTTGATGTGCCTACGGTAACGTTCAATTGTCTCCTGCATGCTGAATACCAATAAAAATGCAATTAACTTTTTTCTCAAAGCAAATGGACGTAGGGCTTCTAGGCAGCACAAAGGTGACCAGCTACCATCACCCAAGAAAAGGGTATCCAACATTAAAGCAAAAATTTCAAGTGCACGAGGCTACGTAAAGATGTTTCTCAATTTGAAGTCAATATCAAGAATTCAAGATTGCTTCAAGTATTTATTATTTTCCATACAATTTTATCATTTTGTTAATTTATTATAGGCATAATTTTTATTAAAGGAGGGGAAGAATCAATCCTCACCTTGGACCTACCCAAGAATTATTGAACCCTGAAAGGAAACATAGGTAGATCACCTAGCCTAAGACTTAAATAAAGAAATTCCTCGAACAACCGTTGGAATCAGCTGACAAGGGTTGCTTTTTCTTAAATTAAGGTCTCGAATTCGAGTCATAATAAACATAAAAACGTTAAATATAGTTGTTGGAAGACCTTTGCCGCCCTTGTGATTATACCCGAGTCGAACTGAATTAGTTAGAGTCCAATAGGCTATGGATACTAATGATTTAGATAAAAAAAAAAAAAAATACCCTCAAACAGACTCATTTAACTCTTTTATACATGTCCTTAATTAATTTGTCTCCTTCCACATTACAACAATTCTCATCTACAGCTTCGGATCAATTTGTGGCTAAATATATAGAATTTTGTAGCTAAATGATTCAGCCACAAAAAATGAGCTCCGTAACTTACCGTAGCAAGAAATGGCGTAGCTAAAAGTTAGCTACGGAATTTAAATATTCTGTAGTTATTTAAAATATTTTTAGCTACAGAAATAATACTAATGAAACTAAATTATAAAAATATATTAAGTTTAGTTACTACGAGAATTTAAATACTATAGCTAAAAAAATTTAATTATTAGTTACAAAAGAATTATTTTGTAGCATATAATATATATATATAGTAAAATTTACTACAAATAAAACACGTGATCATAGTAAATTTATAATTTTTTTAATCTTTTGAAAAGTAAAATTTTAATTTCTTTTAATTTGAATTTAAAATTTAGTTTTACTTATAAATACTACTTAAGTGTAGCATTATCTTTTTTTTAAAAAAAAATATCCTTAAACATAAAATAAAACTAATGACTTATTTATAATAGAAAAAAAAATATTTGTTTTTACTTGTTTTCAATGTGGGATATAAAACTTTTTAATTTCATATTTATATTTTTAATTAGCCACAGTTTAATTTTTGTAGCTAAAATTTAAATTAGCTACAGATTTAATATTGGGTTATTTGCAAAAAAAAACATGACCTTTAGCGATTTTAGCGATTTAATCATATCTTTTTAAACTTGGCAAAATAAAATATCAACTTATAAATCTTGGCAACTCGAAACACCGATAGAAATTCCGGTGATAACTTTCTGACGTGGCAGCCGGAATTTCTACCGGTGTTCCAAGTTGCCAAGATTTATAAGTTGGTGTTTTATTTTGCCAAACTTGAAAATATGTGATTAAAACGTTAAAATCACAAAAGTCATTATTTTATTTGCAAATAACCCATAAATTAACTTTAACTTATACAATTTTCAATGATTATAATTTATATAGCTATAGATTATATTTAATTGTAATTTTCATATTTTTAATAATTTTTTATAGCTATTCATATAAATTGTTGTAGTGTACACATATATCATGATGACACAATAATATAGTTATTTTTTAAGAACACTAATTTAGTTATTTACATGAAGTTAATAATGATAAACTATTTTCTTAAAAAAAATGATAAGCTAAGTGATGGAATATGGTAGAAGACATTTGGTGTGAATTCTTATTACTCAAAAATCTCACATTTAATTAATTCTTAATAACTTAATATGTCATCATAATATGTGTGTACACTACAACAATCTATATATATTGCTATAAAAAATTTATTAGAAATATGAAAATTACGGTTAAATATATTCTATAACTATGTAAATTACAATCGTTGGAAACTGTATAAGTTAAAAGTTAATTTATAGGTTATTTGCAAATAAAATCATGACTTTCGTGATTTTAGCGTTTTAATCACATCTTTTTAAGTTTGACAAAATAAAACACCAGCTTATAAATCTTGGCAATTCGAAACACCGGTTGAAATTCCGGTGATTACAATCTGACGTGGCAGCCGAAATTTCTATCGGTGTTCCGAGTTGCCAAGAGTTATAAGTTAGTGTTTTATTTTGCCAAGTTTAAAAAGATATGATTAAATCGCTAAAGGTCATGTTTTTTTTTGCAAATAACCCTTTAATATTTAAAGCTAAATTCTAAATAATTAGCTACAGATTTACTGGTTTTATAGCTAATATTTTTTAATTAGCCACGATGTCAAATATCATGGCTAAAATTTTAATTTTAGCTACAATTTAAATCAAGTTATGGCTAATTAATATTATCAGCTACAAATTTAATTTTGTAGCTAATTACTTGTGGCTAAAAATATAATAAATATTTTTAGCTACATAATTTTAATGCT
>CATIWO010288733.1:0-16524 GCA_949673435.1 Macaranga tanarius | reverse complement strand
ATTTCTAAAAGTATCTAAATAGTCATATTGATGGTAAATCACATGTAAAATATTTTTATTAGTGAAAGATAGTGTTATATTAATATTTTATTATAAAATAATGACAATATTAGTTGAGAGGGTATTAAAGTGTTAGAAAATAAAACTACATACCTCTAAATGGCATAAAAAAAACCACAGGTCTATAAGTGAAAATGTGCCTAACCACATGGTATTTTTTTGTACTTATCCCTATAATCAATTGTTGGTACACGTACAATTACAAGTTTCTCCTTAAAAGCCTAAATCTATCTATGCAGGTTTGGCAGATTATTTGCACTCACGGTACCCTAATTTTAAACCGAATACCACTAAAGTATCCAACCTTTTTTTTGTAACCCAAAACTCCCCAACTTTTGAATCCGATCACAGCATAATGCCTAGAGCCAATTTCTGACCATCAGTGATGATTTGGCACTGATGTGGATGCTTGCGTGTAAGGAATAGATGACAGTTGGTAAGGATTGGGACATGTGGCACCACATTATCTTCATGTTATGCCACGTGTCCAAATTAGATAAGGTGGCACTACACATGGCAAAAAAAATTTTAAAAATTCATATAAACTAAATATATTCATCTCTCTCCTCCTTCAATTTCTTAAAATTAACTCTTTTTTATTTATTTTTCCTTTTTTCTTTTCTACATCTTTCTTTTATTTTTCAGATTTTCTCATTAATAATACACTTTTTTAATAATCCTACGCTGTTGGTTTAATAAGCTGCAATATCTAAATCAAGTTTAATAAGCTGTTGCTGAGTATAATCTTACACTACTAAATAGGGATTTAGCGACGGATTTTTCCATCTCTAAATCCCTAAATTCCGTCGGTAATTAACATTACTGACGGATTGCCAACGGAAATTAATCCGTTGGCAAAACCCTCGTCGCTAATTATTACCAACGGATTTTGAATATCCGTCGGTAAATTAGCGATGTAATCACCGACGGAATTGAATCCGTCGGTAATCACCGACGGAATTGAATCCGTCGGTAATTTTGACTTTTTTTTAATAGGTGTATAGTTATTTATTAAATTTTTTATATGATTTCTGGCTATTATAAATTGTATAAACATTCATTATAATTTAAATAGAAATTATAATCGTATTAAAAAAATATAAATAAATATATTTGAAACATAAAATAACATGATAATAAATTATTAATATACGAAAAAATGTACAATTTATCAACAATTTTAAAAATGTATTACATAAACAGTGTTAAAACCTACTGGTCCGCTAAATCTGTGGTATGATCTGGACCAAGATTACCCTCAGCATCTGAAGGAGCTGTGTGTAAAGGTGGAGAAGGAGATGAGTGTAGAGGTACAGGAGGTCGCATACCAGAACTGTGTGCCCACCTCATCAAAGTCTCTAGCTCGCGCCGAAATTCGCTAACCTGGTGATCATATTCACAGAGAAGCTCAGAGTGAAGCTCAACTCAAACAACCTCTAATCTACTCTGCACAGACCTCTCAACCGCATCATCAAAAGTGGCCTGAGAAGGAAACAAGTCCTACATCGAGGATGTCGCACCAGTAGTATGGATACTGCTCGCATAGTAAGTTGACACTGAAGATCCAACACCGTATACTCGTTATTTTTGTAGTCCTCTAGCTGCTTGAAGGAAAATCTAGTTTTCATCAACTTCAGGTGCCTCTCCTCCCTCCTCTGCTGGTTGTGAAGCCGCAGCCAACATCTCTTCGAAATGCGCCTAAACCAAATGACAAAAATTAAATACATTATCATATCATGTAATATATGTAAAAACTACTTACATATGTACATTATTTATTTGTGGCCACTGAACATAATACAAAATCTAGAAAAAATATTTTCATACTTACATGAACTGTCTCTGATCTCTTATCGATAAATTTGCTTCTATCTAACTTGCTAGTGTGGGTGGCCTTGAATAATTTATGTGCGCTTGGTCGCACTCCATCCTGCTCAGTCTGCATATTTTTTACGATTTTAACAAATGAATAATATATTATTCTATTATAAACATAAATGAATAATATAATGAAATAATTAATCTTAATACATTAATATAGTTCACAATGGCATGCATTATCAAACAATTATTAATTAGCTATTTCTTACATATAATTTTTGACATTTAATATTTCGTACGTACCATAGCTCGCTTATGGTCAAACATATATCTAGACCCTCCTGTGTGCTTAGAAGGACCTGTACCTGGACTGACTTTTTCAGATAGTCAATTTTTGCTTGCTTGGGTATGTTTTTCAATGTAATATTATTGCGACCATTTTTCTTTTCAAGCTCTCCACACATCATCGGATATCGACCCATCATATGTGTTCGACGTTCTGTATGTGCACAAATTATCTTTATATCGATTTGCTATATGTTGTACCCACACTGCCTTTATCTGCTCATCAGTAGCCTCCCACCTGAAATATTTTTGGACTCAAAGCACTATTAGGTACCATTTTAATACATGATCTCACTATCTCTATATTAATATTCAAATGAAATAATAAAAATATAATTTGAACTATAGTTTAAAAAACATTCTTCACCTTAAACTCCTTCGAGTAGAAGTCAATCTGATCCTCACTAAGTGCTGCCCACTGCCACCCTTCTGCGAACTAACATTTTTTGCAGATGGTTGTGCAAATCCTCGAAACTTTACCGCTTCGGTCTAATCGATCTCTCCTGCATTTATTTTACAACATAAAAAATATTATACACAAATAATAAATACAATTTATACTCTAATCAACTCAAAATATATCATTTACATGCACTATTCAGAGAAAAATAACAACTAAACTTTTAGTTATTATAACAAATATAAAAATATTAACAAGTTCATAAACTTGTATTAATAATTTCATTTTCAACAATATTTACACAATTTAAAAAAACATTCATACTATTGCAATTAATATCACATTAATACCCTTCATTTGTTTACTTTAATTTAAATTGTACCTTCATCTATTAATGCTTATAAAAGTGCGATCCCTAGGTCGAAGGGGCTCTACTTCTTCCTCTGGTTGATTGAAGTCCTCTTGCTCTGATGGGTAATGCTCTTGTGGAGGATGTGCAGATGAAGCTGAAGGTGCCGCGACACTAGATGAAAATGCCGCAGTAGCAACAGAAGGTAAACTATGCTGAGAATTTCCCCATCCTCCAGTGCACCCTCTGGCAGCTATCTCTCTACCTGCTCGACCTCCTCCAGGATGCCTCATATCTAGAAAAATATAATCCAAAGTTAGATAATAAAATATTAGAAAATTTATATCACATATATTCTAATACCTCAATAAAACAAAATTAATAATATATAATGAACATATGTATAAAAATTAACATTAATACATTTATTATGTTTCCAATATCTTTTTTAACACATAACTTAAACATCATATTACAAATAATTATTGTAAATGACAATCACTCAGCGTTTATTTCTTCCAGTGTATTTTCCTCATCTCCATCTTCTGATGATGTTTCATACTCAAAATCTTCTTCTTCATTCTCTTCTTCATCTACATCCTCCTCTTGGCCACTTAGGTTAACCAAATTTACTTGATTATCTATTATGTGAACATCAACTCTTACGTCTGATATGTCATCATCTTGAAATAGAGGAACAACAGTTGCAGATTTTGAGCTCTCTGGCATTTCAATTACTGATCTTGGCTTCACTTTCGAAACTACCCACCAATTGGCTCGATCTTTCTTTTTACTGGGATATGGGCAATAATAGACTTGTGCAGCCTGCGCAGATAAAATAAACAGTTCATACTTATTAAACTGGCGTCGATGGTTTATGTCAACCAATTTATAAGCTTCATGCACAATTGTTCCACTATTCGGTGTCGGCTCGAACCAATCGTATTTAAATAACACCATTCGTTTCATTGGCAATGCTAGATATTTAAGCTTAATAATTTTATTTAATATTCCATAATAATCACTCTCTGTATTACTGTAATTAGATCCTTTAATGCAAATACCACTATTCATTATTGCTCGATCGGTCCTATACGCTTCAATGTGAAACCTATAGCCATTAACAAAAAACCCTTTGAATGTTCTCACTGATCTAAGTGGTCCTTGTGCTAGGCTTCTCATATAAGGATTTGAAATATTGTTTGCTAGGTTTTGAGCCTAAAATATAGTAAAAAAATATAGTGATATTATGTCAACATAAAATGATATTAATTTGTTATGACAGTTTTCAGAGAATAAAAATTCTTAACTTACATAGTGATAAAACCATAAAGAAAATTCCCTTTTCAGTAACCCATCAACCTCTTCATCCGTAATTTCTGAGTCATACTTTAGTAGAGTATTCATAAACAATCTAGTTCTTATTACATTGAATATGATTGAATGTGAATTAATGGGGATAGTTCTTACACTGTATAAGGTTGAACTTCTGGAAAATTCAGTAATATATAAGTTATCGCTGCCTTATATTCAGGATCCATTAACATCCATGAACCAACCGTGCCTATAGGTTGTCCATGTCGCTTAAACACAGAAAGTCGATCAACATCATCCTCAACATTCGATTCAGGGACCTCATTCCATTGCAGTCTTCTTAAAAATATTGCATCCCCATTCTGAAAATAATATGAAGTAAACTTTACCGCTTCTTCAATAAGATATCTATTACATATTGACCATTCCACACGAAATTTATTTATGACTTTCCTTTTTAGCTTTCGCAGGTCTTTGTGATAATAGCAATTATTATATTATTTGTTTATTATTCTCAATGTAAAAAATAATGTTACTTATTCAAACATACCTTTCGAAAGGATACATCCATCTGTATTGCACAGGACCTGCAATTCTAGCTTCATAGGCAAGATGTATGGGAAGATGTTCCATTGAATCAAAGAAACTTGGTAGAAAGATGCGCTTAAGCTTGCACAATATCACTGGAATGTTCTTGTCCATACGGATGAGATCATTCTCATTAAGAGTTGTTGCAGTCAACTCTCGAAAAAAAGGCACAACTCAGTTATGGGTTGCCACATTTTTTTTGGTAAAAGTTCTCGTACAGCTTTCGGTAACAACCGCTGCATAAAAATATGACAATTATGGCTTTTCATACCAGACATCCGCATTCCATTTGTATCAACATATCTACCCACATTTGACATATAACTATCGGGAAACCTTAGCTTTTTCATCCATTTAAACAATAGTGCCTTCGAATCTTTGTCTAATACATATGAGGCCTTTGGATATTTTCCAGTTCCTGCATCTTTAGCTAATTGAGGCCTCTGACATATGACATTCAACTCTTCTCAAAATTTCACATTGTCTTTTATTTTCCTGGGTACATTAAGAATGGTATTGAAAATGTTGTCAAATATATTTTTCTTAATGTGCATAATATTAAGATTTCTAATTAGTAGTGTGCTCTAGTACGACAAATCCCAGAAGATGCTCCTTTTGTTCTAACCACAAGTTTTAGATATTGGCCCATTGATTTTTTCGGCATCAATTTCTATCATTTTCTTGAATCCTCTATTCGTCAACTCTTCAATAATAGATTCTCCAGTTCGGACACCCCTAAACTCATTTGTGACTCACTTACTCTTTATGAAAGCAATTGTATTCTGCCTAAATAGATGGTCATTAGGTAAGAATTTTCTATAGTTGTCATACCATGATTATTTACCACTGCAAGGAAGCGTAAATGCATCAGAGTCCTCCATGCAAAGTGGACAAGCTAGTTTTCCTGCTGTTTTCTATCCAGACAATATAGAATAAGTAGGGAAGTCATTTATAGTCCATAATAATGTTGCATGCATTTGGAAATTTTATCTCGTTGAAATGTCATAAGTTTAGACCCATTTAGTTCAGCTATTAATGGCTGAAGAAACACATCAACACGCGCTTTAGGATTTTTTAGACCTGAAACTATCACAGTCAGGAATATGAACTCCGACCTCATGTATAGTACTAGAGTATGGAGTGACGACCACTGGCCAAGAAGAGTATTGCTGGCCAGTTTGCCCAAACGGCTGAAATCCATCTGAACATAAACCAATCCGCACATTATGCACTTATGTAATAAAATCTTCATGCTTATGATCAAATAGTTTCTTAGCAATTGAATTGGATGGGTGCGACATCTTACCGTCTTCCATCTCATGCTTTGCATGCCATCGCATCTCACTAGCCGTTATACTAAAGGCATAAAGTCTTTGGAGCCTAGGTGTTAGGGGGAAGTAATGTATTTTTTTGTATGCAACATTTACTTTCCTCTTTGATGATTACTGTCTATTAGGCTTATACCTATCATGACCACAAAATTTACAATTAAGTTTATCTGAGTCTTCACCCTAATATATCATGCAATTATTAAAATAACAGTGTATCACTTCCACAGGCAAACCCAAACCATGAACTAACTTCTTCATGCTGTAAAAATCTTTTGGCACCAAATTGTCGTTAGGGAGGACTTCCTGAAGGAATTCACTGAAATCATTATATGCACTCTCTGAAAATTTATACGTACATTTCAGCTCTAACATTCTAACGGCTACAGACAATTGAGAATGTCTTATATTTCTCGGCCATAATTCTTTTTTAGCTGCATGCATCATGTCATAGAACTTTTGTGCTTCTGGGTTTGGTTGCTCATCTGAGACGGATGGATTGAAAGCTGGACCAACAACATCAACAACCATTCTCTAGTACTAACAATAGTTCTCATCATTAGCCTGATAAGATGACTGGGGGAAAAAAGTGTTGACAACAGTGTCATTTTCAACTGTCATTCTCTCCTCACCGTGATATATCCAATTCCAGTAATCAGGCATAAACCCGTTCTTTAAAATATGAAAACGTACAGTGTCAAGTTCATGGAAACATTAGATTCTACACTTAAACTTTGTGCACAAATACTTAATTTTACCCCCACTCATACACTCGGGATGTGAAGTTGCAAAGCTAATAAACTATTCAACATGATCAATAAACTCTGAGGATAACAGCCCATTGATAACTCTTCCTTCATATATCCATAACCGATCTTGTCTGATATCCATCTGTGTACAGCTGAAGGTTCATTTAGCAGTAATTAAGGGTAAAGTTAGTTAATTAGTATAAATATAGGGAACCTATATGTGTGCAAGCCTGTTTGAGTGAACAGGCTTGTAAAGATTTAGCCCTAACCTATTTGTATAACTGTCGCTGACATTCGATCACGTTTGCATATAAATATATACAAAATTTGTCAGCCTTCCGGCGTCATTCTTCAAGTGCACAATTCGTACTATATACCCAGCTGAACCATATTATGATTTAGCTTTGCAAGGCATATAGTATGATATGCACCCAGAGAATAATTGCCAAAAAGACGTCGAACATTTGTATACTGTATGCACCAGTTTTGTACGTGATCGAGAATGTCAATATCACTTATACAAACTGTCCACTCGGACAATCCAAAGAACTCATTGTTAAGTGCACTGGACGGGTATTCTATGGCTAACTAAGGCTAATTAGCATGGTCAGAGCAACTGTTAAGTTAGTAATAAATAATTAATATACATACATGTCCTGATTTGCAAACATATAAAAATATAATATAACTAAAAAATAGACAAATATATTTTGACAACTTTTATATCTAAAGTGCCTTCATGAATTATTTATATATAAAATAATTTAAATTGCATAACATTACATGCTTGTCAGAAATATATAAATATTATTAAATAGGCTTTTAGAAACTGACGAGTGCTTAAAAATTACCTCACTGACATGTAGTCCAAACTGGGACTCGATACAATAGCTATCATCAGGAAAAATCTATAATAAAGCATAAAAAATAAAATAAAAATGTATTTCTTAACGTATATAATCTTTCAAAAAAATTATACCACCTATAAAGATAAAATAAAAAATTTATGATCGCTTCCTGCAAGTATACGAGTTCGATAAGTAATATAGAGTAAGAAAGTGTCAATCCCACGAGGATTAAAACATTTATCTAACTATTAATTCTAATTTTAACTTGTTTAAGAATTAACAATGGTTGATTTATACTATTGAAAAATTAATTAGAAAACTATTGACTACAAGAATTCATTAAAGAGAATTAAAATGTAACAATGGTAATGAGGATGGTTGGGGATTGATCCACTCAATTCTTTTCTAATAAATAAATTATTGGGTCTTTTAATGTTATGCAAATCCTAAGTTTCCTAAAATGGAAATTAGTCTCCCTTGAGTAAAAATTACCTAATTTAATTCTAACAACTAGCAAGAACATTAAACAACTCTCGTTGATTCAAAGTCTTAATAATCGCAGAAATTAAATCATGAAGCATACCCAATTGGAATTAAATAAACTTGAACTATCTCTAGTCTCAAATCATTTAACAAACATTCATAGTTCCATCAAAATTAATATCTCTCGATTATTAATCTCAATTAACATATCATTTATGAATGGCCAAATATCATAAACAATTAATAAGCACAATGAACACTTTAAGCAATTTAATTGAAAGATAATAACTTATATTGTTAGATACAAATGAGTTTCACAAATTCCTAACCAAGAATAAACTTAGCTAGACATGATGTCACAAATAATGTATTCAAACAAGAAATACATTAAGAACTTAAAGAATTAAAGAAGGAAAAAAGATAGAAAAGCTCAAGTGGTCCAGGTTTTTGGTTGAATCCCCTTCCTTCTTCTTCTTCTTCTTCTTTTCCTTAGTCTTTTTGTTCTTTCTTCTCTGCTCCAGCTCTCTTCTTTTTGCCACCCATTTCCCTTTTTGTTCTTGTTCTTTCCCACTCAAAACTTCCAATAATTCACCAAGTTGACAAAATTGGCACAAGGAATTGACAAATTGACACTACATGGGCGTGTATACATCCACACGGGCGTATCTTCATGCTGCAGCACCTTGACTTTAATGTGCCCTAACCACATGGCCATGATTGACTTTGGTTTCATGATCACATTATAGAACACGAGCTACCACACGAACGTGTCCCGAGCCCATGTTCTATGCTCTTCTGAGACACGACCTCTAACATGGGCATATCTTTTTTTGGTCTTCTTTCCAGCAGCGAACACGGCCATAGACATGGCCGTGTATCTGGGCGTGTTCTTGTACATGGCCATGTGTTCGTTATACATGGCCGTGTCTCACTTTGGGTTACCAAATTTACTTTAAGTCCTTGCCATTTTTCACTTTTAAGTCCTTTTTTCTTTGGTTTATGTCTTTTACACCCTGAAATGCAACAAACACATAAATCAAACTAATATACATATAAAAATAACACCATTAAACATGAATTAAATATAAAATCACACTTAAAACATATATTAAATTGACATAATTAATTTACGAGGATTCTACCAAAAATTCGACAGAACCTCCCCTAAAATAATGATATCTCCCTACTAAAGTAAAACCAATTCTGCAATAAAATATAAACAATTCTATACAACATCACAAATGAACAAACAAATACCAAGTCTTTTTTATCATCGCATTTTATCTCCAAAAAAAATGTCTATCTCCATAAATAATCACAAATAATATATATATATATATATATATATATATTACAATAAACAAAATTTGTTTGTTTTTTCACAAAATAAACGTGTTTTAGTGTAAAAAAAAATTTATTTTCAAAAAATTGTGTTAATAAAATTTATATTAACTTGTTGTACGTGTGAAAAAATTTGACACTTTATATTAATTTTTGACAATAAAAGTTAAATGTAATTTACCAATAACTTATTTTATTTTTAAATTTTAAAAATAATTAAACTTGAACTTCAAGTTTCAACTAATTAAGTTTATTTTAATTTTTAAGTATAAATTAATTAACTTTCAAATTGACCCTTATTTTATGAAATTTGAAACTTTTAATTCAATTCTACATATAAATAGAAATATAATTTGAATTGATTATCTGATTTTATTTTTTCATATATCCCATCATTTTCTTAAAAATATAAATTATTTTAATTTTTATTATAATTATAATTTTTTATTTTATTTTTCATATATCCCATCAACATTTTTCTATTCTTGTAGTAGTGAAAAATATAATATATTAAAATAAAATCATAGAGTATAAATAACACATAAATATTAATTTATTTATTTATAATTAAAGTATAATGTGTTTAATACCACATAAACAATTATAAAATAATATAATAAATATAAAAAAAATATTCAACCATTTAGCATTACAAACTAATTTATGCAATTATTTTTTGTAAACATAATCATACATTTAATTAGCAATCCAAGTTATTAAAAAAATGTAAAAAATTAAAAAATGAGGAATTCACAGGACAAAGGGAGCTGACGATGGAGAGGAGGGAGAAGGAAGAGAAGCTGCCGGTAGAGGCAGGAGGAAGAAGGGCAAGCGGCGTCAGCGGGCTGGGCCAGCTGCGAGGGAGTGAGCGTGTGCGCGGGGAGGGACAGCAGGAAGAGGGCGACAGTTGGAGGTAGGGGACAGCGACAGTGGAGGGAGAGGGAAGAGGGTGGCGAGGAGAGGGAAGGAAGAGAGAAGAAAGAGAGAGGGGAAAGAGAGTAGGGAAGAGAGATGTCTCATGTCTGTGTCTGATTTTTTTATTAACCCGACTTTTAGCGACGGACCTAGTGTCCGTCGATAAATTAGTCGCTATTTAGCGACGGACATCGCTGTCCATCGCTAATTAGTGATAGACTTAACAATCCGTCACTAGTTAGCGACGAATATTAATATTCATCGCTAAATTAGCGATGGATTATTTATTCCGTCGCTAATTTATGACAGACTCTCGCTAATTTATGAAAGATTATTAAGTCCGTCGCTAAATCAGTCGGCATTTCAGGTGCCAAATCTTGGCGCTCAAATTTTTTAAGATTTTAGCGACATAGATTATTTTTCATCGCTAATCCGTCATTAAAATAAATTCCGTCGGTAATTAGAGATGAAAATTTGTCCGTTGCTAAAATCTGTCGGTAATTCGATACATTTTATTAGTATTAATTTGATGCATATTATAGTGATTCTTATGCATATGTAGAGTTCATGAATGAAAATATGCATTTAGCCAGGCAAAAATTGATTTTGATGTATGTTATGATGCAGGCAAAAAAACTAAGGCTCGATAATGCAATTGCAAACATAAGAAGCATTATGAAAGAAAATGAGTAACAGCGGGAGCAATAGAGAAAGGGATGCCTTGGTAGAGCCCTTCAGGAAGGGTAAGGCAGAACTTGAATCCGCAATTCAGAATTTTGTGGTGACTGTTAAGGAACTTAAGAAGAAGGAGATCAATAAAATAAAGAAATCAATGATAAATGCACCTGCAAGCTTCAGATACAATGTTGCTCGAGTTGCAGCAAGGGAGGAAGTTGCTCAAAATACCGCTCCTGCTGACAAGGGGGGAGGCAAGGGAGCTGGAAGGATAGGTGCTGGAATGGGCTTTGGTGGGAGGGTTGGAGTTGGAATTGGTAGGGGAGAAGGAAAGGGAAATACTGGAGGAGGAGGAAAGGGAAGGGGTGGAAGAGTTTGAGCTTGATCTGTAAGGGTACCTGAAAGCAGTGACTATTGACTGTAAAGTTAAAAAACAAATAATTGAGTATCTAGAGGCCATAGTTTTATATACTGCTAGAAACTAACTATGATAATCATTTGTAAGTTGAGCATGTGACTCTATGGAGTATTTCTACAATGACAAATCTATTTTCACTGTTACTGTTACTATAATGCCTACACTTGTATTATTATTATAATGTCTACACTTGTATTGTTACCATAATGCCTACACTTCTACTGTTACTGAAATGCCTACAATTGTTGAAAACGTTTTCCAATAAAATATCGATTTGATTTTTTTATCAAATTTAAATCTTTTAATCAAAGCAATTGATTTTGTTTTATCAAATTTAAATCTCTTAAAAACAATAACTAATCAAATATATAAATAATAAGAAATAAACTGCTTTTTAATAAGAATGAGTAAAAATAATATGGATCAAATTAGGTCAAAATAAGTTAAAATGGGTTAAAAATGATAATATGTATAACTTTTTCTCTTATGATATTGGCAAAACACATATTATAAAAAAAAGTTTTCTCTATAACTTAATTGAGCAATTAAAAACTTATCATGTGAATAGTTATAAAAATTACAGTCCTTATTATGCATAGATAATAGCTTTTACAAATACTTTGATAATGGACTTAAATATCTCTATAAATATTTTCAAGATTACTCCAAAAACCCTTACTTCTCAAATTATTATAATGGTAATTGGTTTTCTATATATGCTAATTATTTTTTTCTTTATAGTTAATTCAAAATTAATTATGCATATCCTGAGTTTAATTACAATCATCAAGAATTCAATTACATTGGATCATTTAATTATGCTATCCTTAGTTTTCCAAATTATTGATTAATCTTTCTCAAGTATTAACCAAATTTAATTCAGCAATTGCAATTGACACACACAATTCAAATTCTCATTTAAGGTTATAATATCAAATTCAATTCATGAATCAATTAATCACACTCAATGGGAACCTAATCAAATTAGTTATCTCTAATCACAATTTAACTAAGCATGTGATAATTATATATCTATTAGAATTAAGATTTTTTAATCAATAATCTTAATTAAAAATTATGTTAATGGTGATCAAGCATTAATAAGCATTAAGCACATAAACATAATATGTAAAAAAATTAAAGACCCATTAAATTAAAAACTCAAATCATATTATAAAATTCAATCCCTAACAAAAGAAAACTAGCAAGCCATGAAAACTAAATAATCCATAATAATATAGAATTGACCCATGAAAAATACAAGAAAAATCAAGAAGAAAAGAAAAGAATAAAACTCTAAGTCTTCTTGCTCCCCTTGATCTCCTTCAATTCCTTGTGATTTCTCTAGGGTTTTCTTCCTCTCCTTTATTTTTTTTCCATAAGTCTTCTATTTATAGCCTCCTAAAAATTGCCCTTTTTATCTATAAAAATATGCAAAAATTAGCCTTTTAATTTCAGACTTCACGCAGGTTGCTTTAGTAGAAAAATCTGCTAGAGCAGCAGATAACATTGCGTGCAAAAGGCCCGAAAAGCTGCTGTTACAGCTTTTGCTGCTATGGTAGCTGAGAACGCTGTCCTCTAAACTTGCTAGAGTAGAAATTCTGCTCTAGCAGCCAAGAGCTTCCACTGGTCAAATATGCTAGAGCAGAATTTCTGCTCTGGCAGTCGAGAGTAGCATGCAGAAAATCCAAAATTTGCTCTTCTTTGCTTTGCTTTGCACCCATGTTCACCTATACAACACACAAAATTAAAATCAACTTAATTCACTAAAATAAACCCTATTCTAACACAATTAAACTAAAAAACACACAAAACACATAACAAAAAAATACATTCTAAGCCACAATCATATGGAAATGTGGGTTGCACGGTGTTGGAATTATTAAACGTGGTGAATTAGAATGGAGTTATTATGAAGGATTTGTGGGTGAATACTATCAACACGCTCATTCTCATCCCATAATTTATAAGGATTATTGCTATTTAATGAGAGATGATAGTAAGATATAAGTGTTTGATGTTAAGAAGGAGTCTTATATATATCTTCTAATTATTGTCATCCATCTTGTCCAAAATATTTCTTCGTGGAAAATAAAGGGGAGCCATTAGCAGTTCTCGTGTTAAGTGAAGAAGATAATATTATTATTAGTAGAAGGAACCTGTCCAAGAAATTATGGCGACCAGTAGAAACTTTGAGGAGTAATATGTTATTTGTGAGTAGCACACCTTCTTTTCTTAAAACAAGTACCTTTAGAGCAATGGGAAATAAGATTTTTTCCCCAAAGTACGAAATAATAACTATCTCATATACTCATTTACTGCCAAAAAATATCATTCCTTTTCAGATGGGTATTCAAGCAGAAGTCCCTGCGGTTTAAAGGAATCCATAAATTGCACATGGATTGAATTCGTGATCACTTCTGCACCTTGTAATGAAGAAATCCAATGGTGAAAAATTAATCAATTCTTGCGTTTAGTATTTGTTTCCTTAAGTTCTTTGCATGTTTTAAGAATGACAATTATTTTTTGTTATGTAATGTAATTTACTTTATTATTTATTTTTTATTTTTTGTCCAATGTTATATTCATACAACACACCACTCTCTTAACACTCCCATACCTCTCCTCATGATACATCACATCCTTCTCTCCTTAGTCCTTACCTCTCCTTTTAGTCCTTTTTTTTTTCAAAAATACCTATGTACTCAATTAAGTCCCATTGCATTTTCACTTTTAAATTTTCTTATTGTTTGTCTTTTTTTATTTATTATTTTCCTAGTACTGGATCATCACCGACCATATTTCCTACAAGAAAAAAGTACATTTCCTGCTCTCGGTTTCTTCTTATCATCTCCATAAGACAGAGCTCGTACTTTTGTTCTATCAATTATGTTTCATTAAAGGTTAATTTGTTAATTTTCTAACCCTAGATATAAAATTCTCTAATTTTTTTTAAAGCACAAATCCACAAGAGGCTTCACCGTCAAGCTCTTCTTCTCCATCTTCATATTCTTCCAGGGCTGCTCCTGCTATCATATCGGTAAAAACCTCTCACCTCTCCATTATTCACATCACATGCTTCTTCCATCTCTTCTTTAGGTCTGTTTCTTTTATCTATTTCTCTATTTATTTCCTAATCACTTACTCTATTCATCAAGCTTTATTTTACATGTTGTTGCTTTCAATTATCTAAAACAGATTATTGAATTGATCATCGCAGCTCGGTGGAAACTCCTCTATAGTAATCATGCTGGACGTGCAAGCTTTCGTGATTGAATTTCTTAACAAGCTTAAGAAACGGTTAAAAAAAGAAAATTTCTAATTATTTTTTTTTGTTAAAGATTTTTTTATTTAAAAAAATTAATTTTGTGTGAGTTCATTTTGTGTTCTTTGTGGTGGCAGTAAGATTGAGGGCTAAGCAAATGACGGACTTGTTAAGGTCAGCGATTTTGTAGCAGAGAGTGCCTTATACTAATCAGGCTGCTGCTTTGATTGATGCTATAAGGCTATTAGAGAGCAGCTAATTGCTGCTAATCATGTTAGTATGTATTGCTTTTTTTTTTTTGATAAATAAATTATGATTTTATTAATAGGATCGTGAGGGAAAAAACCACTTGGAAATGACCCAAGTGATGAAAAAAACCCCTTCTAGAACTAATACATCAAAAATAAAAAGAGCAGACAAGACTCGAAAAAGAATTAGAAACAATAAAGCCTAAAAGGGCAGCAGCCTGAAGAAGAAATAAGAGCATGCCAGAAACTAGAACCTTCTTGGATTCGTCCAAAAGTGAACACCATCGGAAGATACAAGAAGGTCTGTAGCTGTGTAGGGAAAAAGAGGAAGCAAGGCACGCTGCCAACTAGCCACTCGAATAAAAATTAATTTCTGCACGCGAACGACTGAAGGTGCAACTAAGGAAAAAATAACCTCGTTTCGATGCAGCCAAATAGTCCAACTGATAGCAAAGAAAAGTAAAGTCCAGAAGCAACGTTGAACCGTAAACTGAAGGACACCATTGCTGAAATAGTAGAAGAAATTGGTTCGACAAAGAGAAAGAAAGGCCCCACCATTTCAGAAAATAAGCTCAAATGCAGGTTTTATGACATTAAATAGCTGTTGCAATTTAGAATTTCACTTAATTGCGACTAATTTTCTTGGTCGCAATTAGTTGTACTATATAGTTACTATGTAAGTCAATTGCGATGACAATATTGTTGCTATTAGTGAATCTTTAGTGATTAAAATATACACTTTCGTAAATAGTTATTTGCGATCACTAATTTTTTCTAGTCGCAAAATTTATCAGCGGCAAAGCCTGTTACGACGATAAATGATTAAAAAAATGGTCACTAAGAGTTTTTAGCGACCAATTTTTAACTTTTAGCGATGACTTAAGGAGCTATTTTCTAGTAGTGGATGTCACAAATAGAAACTTTGAGCAATTGTATGATATTTGTGAGCAGCAAACTGACTTTCTCAAACCAACTATCTTTAGAGCAATGGGGAATAACATTTTACTCGAGCGGAAGTCCCTGAGGTTTAAAGGAATCCCTAAGTTGCATGTGGATTGAGTTTATAATCCCGTTTGCACCTTATAATAAAGAGATCCAGTAGTGAAAATTAATTATTCCCATGTTTAATATTTGTTTTCTAAGTACTTTGTATGTTTTAAGCATCACATTAATTTTTTTTTGTTATGTAATCACTTCAAAAAATTTAAGATATAGTGACGGGATAATAAGACAAGCTTTATTTTGTTGTCTCTATAATGATTTTAAATAAAAAATAGGTGACAAGTTTTTATTTTGTTGTCTCTATTGAGATATGAGACTTAAATCCCACATTGTTAGTAAGTAAATAAGAACTTTATACTTCTCTTTATAAATTGC
>CATIWO010288713.1:0-38364 GCA_949673435.1 Macaranga tanarius | reverse complement strand
TTTTGGTAGTAAATAATTTTATTAAGAGTTTTATGTATTTAGAAACTAATATTATTAATAAAATTTAAAATATTAGTACTAAACCAATCAAACCGAACTATAAATATATATAAAATTTTAGAATACACTAGAGTTCGATTCAGTTTTATATAGTTTTTTACTCTAAAAACCGAACCGAATATATTTCGGTTTGGTTCGATTTAAACCGAATTAATATTTTATTTCTTAAAACTGAACCAAATGGTTCGGTTCAATTTTTCGGTTTTCGGTTATTTTTGCTCACCCCTATTTGTGACAAACAAATGTTATATATATATATATATATATCGAATTGTAAAAATATTTTCTTAATTTTTTTTTGGCTCACTCAAGCTTTAGCTTTCCATGTTTAAAATAGATAAATCATATAGCTGATTCTTATACATTTGATTTAAATATGAAAAATGCAATATAAAATCTTAATTTTATCTTATAATTTTTCTTAATGTGGATGTACTCATATATTAACAATGTATTAAACATTAATTATAAAGTGTATTATTGGATTATGGAGAATTAAATATAGCATCAAGGCTAGCAAGTTCTGTTCACAAATAAGTTAGGAAGCATTTTTTAAAAGAACAGTCTAATTGTTCCCATTGCAAACCTAATAAATGGGAACCATTTGAACCTACTTCCTTCACTGAAGTCTTACATTTTATCTATCTCTTGTTTTTCAAAAAATGCAATTAATTAATTAATTACTGATAGAGAATATGATATATTTTTAATAATAGAATGTCTGCTCCATATATAATATGAGCATCCACAATTTAAATTTTAATCCAAATTTTTTCTCTTTTAAATTTTTATCTATGATAATAATACTAATAAATCATATTTATATATAGTATTTAAATAAAGCATTGCCTCACTAACATTTTTTTCATTATTCTCTTTGTTTATTTTGATAATATAATTGCAATGTCAGCAAAAGAGAATAACGGTTAGAATTAAATAGTAGTGGGTTGTTCTCATTTAAGAGAAAATTAAAGTTTAACCCATAGTGCATGCAGTCGCATTAAATTGATTATTAAGTATGTATAAAAAAATATTTGCATTAAAGAGAATAACATTATACATTTATTTTTATTTTTGTATTTTATAATAAATTAATTAATCATCTAATATCCCAAGTGGCCAATAGCTTAATCCAATTGATAATTACTAGATTAATAGTCAGTTTATAAAATAAAAACTTGTAAGCATGTAAAATTGATTCAGATTAAACCAAATATATATATGCATACACACAGTAAGGGCCAACTGCATCTTAAGCTACTGAAAAATTTACAAATATAATTATTTTATTTGCACATAAAAGTCAAAAATGTCTAGCAGTTTAGATTTATATATAGACACCATTATATTTTCTTAATTTTTTTTTTTGGAAAAATAAGTGGTGACTTTTAAGATCAATAAACCAGTGTACTTGCAGGCACATGTGTGTCACAGTCATTTTGACATAATAATTGATAGAAGGTTCATTTTTATTCAGTATTTTTTTCAATTCCAACTTAATTACCCATTTATTTATTTTTTTAAAATTCAATAAGACAGTATACTGTTGATATTTTAGAAAGAAAAATGCTAATTTCTTAACTTTATATATTTAAAGAAGAAATTGTGTAACTTCGAAGTTACACAATTTGTTCTTTATCCTTCTTTTCCAGATAATAAAAAATATATTGAAAAATTACTTTAAATAGTTGCATTTTGGCATACCAAATTACTTGAAAAATTAATTTTCAAGGCAGAACATTCTTTTCCTCTTTCCAGTTTTGAACTTTAATATGGAGAATATGTAAGAGAGGAGTCAATATTGCAACAAATGACCCAACAAATTGAACACTTTAATTAATTGTTTACTAGCTTGAATCAAGCAATGAATTAGGTTACATAATGAGAAAAATGAACAACATAATTGTCCATTTGTTGGATTTTTTTTGTTGTTTCTATAATTTTCTTTCTTGGAAGATTTATTTCTAACTGTCATTTAATATTTACCATCTTTATCTTTTTGTTGAAGAAGTTTTTGGTGTAAAAGGGAAATGAATTACAAGCTTATATACAATTGATTTATGAAATTAATTTTTACATGATCTAAAAAAATATCATCTGCCAGCGCACTTTTGGCATTTTAGTGGCTAAAGTTTTTACTGGCAGTATAGAGGGTCTCGCGCGAGTTCAAGACCCGGTTTTTCCCCTAAAAAAAATGATCATTTTTTGATACTCACATCAATTAACCTTTCTATTAATGAAAAAATAGAATAAAATTCAATTCTATTAACAGCTAATATTAATCTTTACGCGTCAATTGTTGGTTGAAAACATCCAAATTTCTGCATTCATTTCATATACGCAATGTAGACGTAGAAATGCTAATACTTAGTCTAGTAAAGTGTGGAATTTCATATACGCGATTAATGTAGACGTAGAAACGCTAATACTTAGTCTAGTAAAGTGTGAAATGCTACTATAAAGTCTTTAATTTTCTTGACTTACCAAAGGGTCTATGAGTCATTTAATTAAAGAGTAAAGCAATTCGTTAATCATTGCTTAACCAAAATTTTCTTAATAAGATTTGTTATTTGATTAATCAAAGAAAATTAAGCAAGCTACAAATTCAAAAAAAAAGCCAATTTCATTTTGCATCTAACTATTTCCTCTACCTATATATTAATCAATACACAAACAAAAATGATCATCTATTGCAATTTTTTCTAGTGGCAGTGAAATTTAAGGCCTATTAATGGTTCACACTAACCTATATCTTAAGCTATGAACTAAAGTAGTTGATGCATGTGTACATTAAAAATGCGTTGGTTAAAGAAGTTAGAATATCACCATCTTGATTAAAACAAAGAGAGAATAAACATAAGAATTTGTTAAAATTTTTCTGAGTTTTGAAAGGGTTGTCCCACATATCCTGTGAACATGTAAATAAAATTAAATGAAATTAAAATCATGTAGAAAAGGTATATATTATTTTGAGATATATAGTAAAGATATATTCTTGAAAAATTGTAAAGCTATAATTTAAATTACACACATATAGTTATTTAGTTACCCATTTATTAATTGATATAGTTTAATTTGACCAGACACTGCATCCATGTCAATTTTGACCACTAAGTCAATCGAATTGACTATTTTTCCATTTCACCTGGTCATACTTTTCCAAAATTAGCCAGCTGAATTTCACACTTTATATACACACGCAAGATACTTCTTAAATTCAAATTTTTTTTTTTGATAAATAGATCTTGATTTTATTAAATATTGTCATCTTAAATTCAATTTATATAATAAATAAAATCACTCAAATAATTATATTGATAAAGTCACTAATGCTAATTTTCTTTTAACGAAAACTTAATTAGATATATCACCTACATTTTAATCAAATAAAAATAAGAATTAATCTCATGCATACCATTGATGGGGAATTAAAATGCACTAAATAAGATTATTTAAAAAAAATTAACCAATGAAAATCAAACAATTGGAAACATTTTTTGGGTCTAGAATGTACCCAATTAATTAATAGACTTATTGAAATAGTACCCAGTTTGTAAAAGTATGTAGCTATAAGAGATTGAGACATGAATTGTACATTATCAACAATAAACTGCCAGTTTCACCACGAAATTGCATTCAACATATACAAGTGTGTATTTGAATAAGTCTAAAACTAGAAAGTTGTTTTCTATTTTTTTTCTTAAGAAAAAGAGACGTGTTACTGTTGTTGCCCCTTGGGGACTTCCTATATGGATAGTGCTTTCCTTTTAGCAGTCCTTAAAAGACTTAGACTTTACGCCATGATCTCTTTAAGAAAGAAAAAGATATCTATAAGTAATTTTCTAAAAATAATTCTAGAAAAAAAATTAGTCAAAATAAATAACCAGTAGAAGATATGTGAATGAATTCCACAATTAAATAATATAAAAGTAGTGTAAATTGAATGGTAATACCAATTAATTGATTACACAAGTGCAATCCCAATTATGTTATTAAAAGATGGAGCATATGGTAATGTTTTTATGACCCATGAAGTATCAGAGCGAATGTAGACTAATCTATGACCCTCATGCACCATGTCTAAAGGCAACTTCACAACATGTTTACATTATTTTGTGTACTATATTTCGCTCTAACGAGCGTTATATACTCTATAATAATAATAATAATAAAAAATTTACAAACATCACAAGTGTTATAATTGATTAAATAGATATTATAAATTTAACAATGGATATGTATATTATATTTGAAGTCGGCAAGAAAAATCTTTGATTGATTCTGGATGTACCATGCTGATTCAAAACCCATTGGCATGTCCACAGTTTCTTTTTTTAAAAAGGAAAAAATTCATCATCTGCAACTTATTGTGCATGGAGATGTGCAGCTTTTATCGATCAAAAGGCATTTGGCCAAATGGTGAAGTTTATGTTTCAACTACCAACAGTTTTTGTTATTTATTAATATATGTACAATTACTCTCTTTCAAAAGAACTTTTGGCAGGTCTCTTTCAAAAAAAAAAAAAAAAAGGTAAATTTACGAATTTATATATGCAGGCTTCTCTTACAGTTTTTTCCCCCTTTCAAAAGAACTTTTGGCAGGTCTCCATAAAGAGAGAATTTATAACCAATAAATATTGTTGGTTCAAGCATGGAATTTTTACATGTAGCTATTGGATATCAGAAATATTGAATGAAAAAAAGAATAGGATTTATAAACAGTAATATCATGCAAATTGTATATTCTTTAGATAAAAACGTATTCATAGTACTACTCAACCCACTTGTAAAATAATTAAGATATGGTTTTGCTTCATAAAAAAAATAATAATAATGCTAATCATTATATTTCTAGCATCCATAAGTACCTTCAATTTACCTAATTTATCTAATTTATGTATAAGTTTTATTTTTGACCTTCACAAAATCATAAAATTCACCCTCATAAATTAAAACAAATTCATACAAATAGAATATAGATAAATCAAAATGTTGGTTATCATTACCATATTATTTTATTTTTATGATCAATTACATTATTATCCTGCGAATACTAGTTTAATTTTTCATTTGTATGATATTATGGAAGAATGTATATAGAGATATATAATATGAACAACTAAGAAATATGAATAAAACATATGTTGATTTAATTTTAAAATTAATGATAAAATTTTAAATTAAAACCAAATGATTTAATGATAACATCAAATTGTAATTTGATAATATAGTGGGCTGGTAGTGTAGCTTGTTATCGAATTCGAGTCGTAATGTATGCAATCACATTAAATTATATGTTTATTTGTATCGAACTAAATTAATTACAATCCAAAATACTATGAATACTAGTGAATTTAGATAAAAAAAAAAAATACGTCTCTCTTTAAATTTTGTGATTAAATAGAAGATTAATACTAGCAATACCTATTAACGACTTTTTGAAAAATCATATGATAGTAGTATAATACTAAAATAAGACGATAACAACAAAAATTTGATTTTTAGAGTTAATATTTGAAAAATAAAATTATTCTGAATATATTAAGTCAATATGAAAAGTATAATTTTTAAGTTTAAATTATTGGTATTTAGAGTTTATTGGCATCAAGTTTGAATTTGAAATATGTTTTAAATGAAAACAGCTTTTACAAGCTGATTTCGATAATTATTAATAGAAAGCACATTTTTAAAATCATTAAAGAAAACCAATAAAATACTAAATTCTTGTTGCTCTCATCATAATAAAAACAAAAGCTATGAACTTATATATTGAAGGGTTTGTGATTATAGTGATAAACATGCATGCATGGGTTGGAAGGATGAGAATTGAGCATTTTGACTTTAGGTTTGTTTGTTTTGTTTTTTTTTTATAGCTTCAAAATGTTGTTGGATGTGATACGTTTAGGTCACTCGACCCTTATAATTGAAGTAGGGCGCATATACATATAGCTATGCTTTATGAAGACAATGCATATATATATATATATATTATAGATGAGATTCTTTAATTGGCGTAAAACATAGATAAAGAAAAGAAAAGAAAAGAAAAGAAAGTGAATCCGACAACAACATCTTTTGTTATTTTTTGCTTCTAAATCAAAACACACATGTGGGGTGCACGTGATATGATTAAAGTTCTTCAAAAAGTTGTAAGTTAATTGCTTTGCTACGCGTTTCATGTCCCCATCCCTTTCCTTTTCTTAATTTTCCTTTTTGTGGCTCTTTGATTTTTTTTTTCCTCCATTTTTTTTGTCCCTTGAGTTACATTACTCTTTTTTACATGTAACACTCTAGCGAGAGTGTGAGTTTCATGTATGTGTGTTTTCTAAGATTTGAACATATATAATTTCTTAGGACTAATTTGAATGAAATTTCTTGTGTTGGATCCGTCATTTGCACATGATATTTATTAGTTTGACTGTAATTGAAATTCGGATTCCCACTTGTAATTTTATAACTAGAAAAAATTTTACCAAGTATCTTGTGGTTATGCACTTTTTAAATTTCTAATTTTTGCTTCTTTTTTTTTGTTTAATTTAGAGTCTATAATTTTTATTACATTGTATTTTAGTACCTTATTAACTAATATTAGTTAGTAATATAATATTAATACGGTCACAAAAAATCCAATAGTAATATCATTTCTCAAGTAATTTACTATTAAACTAATTAGAAAGAGATTTTTGAATATATATTATAAATTTATTTTAAAAATTATATCTTTTTATTTTTTGTAAAATTAAAAACATATGTTAACTTAATTTATCATGATATTATAGTTAGTTAGATGCAATCTCACTCAACAAAAGATTTTATTATCAGAAATTAATATTGTACTACAAAATGTAATAAAAATTACATATCTAAAATAACATAAAAATATCAAAAGTCAAAAAGTGAAAAAGTACGTAAGGACATGGTGTATTTTTATGCTTTTCCCCTTTATAATTTTACTATTGAATTCGGTTTTTAATTGAGTTAAATTTCATGAGTAAAATTGAAACATTGATGTAACATGTGGCTTGTTAATGATTGACAAAGTCTTTAATTAACTATGTAATATGTGTCATGATGTCATGTCTAAAATTCTAATTTGGAATTTGTCAATTGAACATTGGATTCCTCTCCAAGAAATGTTTCCAGTTTTATTGGATGTCTCATCGAAGCAATCGGTTTGATTATTAATTTTTTACAATTTGCTTCAAAGAATGAAAGCGAGACCCTATTTCAAAGTCATGTTGTTGATGGGCAGTTAGGTGTCTAAGATAGAACAAATATTAAAAGGATAATCATCTAGATGTAATATATATATATATATATATATATATATATATATATATATATATATTTATTTATTTGACAATAATAATAATTTCATTCATTTAAATCAGGAATATATCGATAAAAATATTGATATAAATCTGCTAAAAACTATTAAATGATGAAACTGTGAAAAATTCAAATCTCCAAGGTTAATAGCATAAGAAATCGGTTCAAAACCTACACATTGAGAAATTCTATAATGACTAAAATACTTATGACTCTAGTGCTGCAACATACTGACGACCATAATCGGATCTGATATCTCTGTTGAAGTGAATATACCTCGTTTGTCTGAATTGCCTAAATATAAAAAACACCGCAACAAGATGGCAAAAATCAAACGCCTCAATAAAAAGGCTTAAATATTTATATTTTACTTATTTGAAATAAATATGTAACTTATATATATGGGCTTAGTAAATTTGCGGTTTCTTATAGACTTTACCCGATTTATCATTTTGTCTTATTAATTTGTAAATTTACTGTTTTTACATATTAACTTGCTAAAAATATAATTTATAAATAATTTGTAATAAATTTAATTATTTAAATAATTTTATTTTAACTTACGGAAATATCATTTAGACATCTCAATTAGTAGTAAAAATATTGATAAATTTTATTTTAACAAATTAAGATATGTAAATGGTTAGTTTATAAGTTAAAAAGGTAATTTGATAAAAAATATTAAAGTTTAAGAGGATGTATAAGGCCTAGATATATCTACTTCCGTTATGCTGACAATATTGCTCCAACAATTTATCTCTTTTTTTTTTTTTTTTGCTATAAATAACTTTCTAAATAAAACTTTTTTTTTCTGTTGCAAATTTTTGTCCAAAGTACATGCAATATATAGAAACGAGAAATTGGTCAAGAAACTAGTTTGACAAGGAACTCGTAATGAAAATAACATGTATAGATTGATAAAATTAGGTCACCAATAAACTTCTTTAGATTCATGAATAATTAGCACAAATCACTCTAGCTAGCTACCTCCTCTCCTTTCATTTTTTTTTTTCTCTCTTTGATGTTGCACATATAATCATATATTGCGCCTTCTCCACACCCATGAATTACAAGTGGCAACAAAAGGACCATCATCATCACTTTCTTTTTTTCCACTTGTCAACTTTAGACCAATGGAAAAATCATCAATCACTACCTCAATTATCTACCTTAATTCACTAATTAATTTAACTTAATTTTATTTAATTTTTTAATGAGTATATATATATATATATATTTTCTTGTTCATTTGATGATCATGTCCAAAGAGGCTCCCATGATGCGCCTAAGTTGTTCTCGTCAAGAAAACAACTTGTATCGATGAATTGTTGCTGCTGAAAAATGGGTTCTTGATGATGATGAGATTGCTGCATTTCCATGCAAATTAGAGCTACTAAATTAGCTTGTTGGCATTGCATGTTTACCATCTCAGCTTGTGCCTTTGCTAGTTGAGCTTGAAGCTCATTTACTTGTTTCTGAAGCTGACAAATTGCACCTGCACATCCATAAACTGGGTCTCTAATCCTTGCATTTGCTTCATAAACCATGCTGCTTACTGCATCTGCTCTTTGAGACTCAGGCAGTTCCTGAAAATTTTTTAGTAGCATTGAGTAAATTTCCAGAATTATTATATTAATAAGCGCAACTTTTAATTTATTTCATATCACTATTTTTATTTTTACACTAAGTATTTTCATAAAAAAAATAAAAATAAAAATAAAAATCATACAATTTTGAGTAAAAATTGGTTAAAATTCAGAAATATGACTATTGACTTTGAAAAGGATTATGTGTGTTACATGAACCATGTGCAAGCAATGGTTTTGTATGACTTCTAGCTCCATATATAAACTATATATTTGTGGAAGAGAAAAGAGGTTGTTAATATATATAAATTGACCTCTAATTTGGACACCTTTTTGGATCTTGACTTAAAGGGGCGTGCAATATGTGAATTTCTAAAAGATGTAAACATTAAACCACTAACTGGGCAAACTTTATTTTTTGTCAAGAAATAGTGATACACCACTCAATTCATTTTCATGATTATTCTTCTCTAAATAAACAAAGAAAGTGTAATTCACGTACTTGGAGAAAAGCTACAAAAGGCAATTCAGTTGAAAATGGAGAAAGATTATATATAACCCATCATTTCTTTCTTTTTACCATGTTCAAGTCAACCTTAATTGGTAGTGATACAAAAGATTAATGATCGTTAAACTAATTTTTTCTTTTTAAACTTAGTTTATATAAATATATATATATATATGCGCACCAATAAGTGAGGTGAACATATTTATATCAATTAAGCAATGAATGTGATATATATATATACCTGCAAGAACTTGATGATGTTGCTAGCACCAAAGACTCTATGAGCAATGGTAAACTTGTAAGGTTCAGTAGGGGGGAAATAAGGAGCAAGAACACATTTTTCAACACATCGGCGGCGAAGAATTTTACAGGCAGCACAAGGGCTAAGGATAACAGGAGGAGGAGGAGAAGAAGAAGAAGGTGAAGAAGAAGCAGAAGGGGAAGAAGAAGAAGGGGGAGGAGAGTAAGAAATTGGAGAAGCAACAGCCAGAGGAGGAGGAGTAGTTGTTGCGGCTGATGCTGGTGCATTCTGATCAAAGGTTTCCATTCTGTTGTGATGAAGAGAAAGAGAAGGAGAACTAAATGTTGTTGTGGTTGATGTATGGTTAATATAAGAAAGGAGAGGGATTGGTATTTATAGAAGAGAAGGTTTTAAAGATTGTTTACTGTGTCAAAATTATTCCATTAAAGCTTTTAAGTGATGTCCATGGTTTGAAAACACATTCCACGAGGCTGCGGCTAATTTTCTCTTATTATTATTATTATTATGTTTTTAACCTTAGGATTCAAAGTCCATTAAACTCTAACCGATTTAGTTCAATCCCGATAGAACCATAAAGACAGTAAATATCTCTTATTACTCTTTTTATATAATATAGTATTAAAATTTTACATTTTAAAATTTTTTTGTTAAGTCTTTTCCTCATTTATTTATTGGAAAAAGTTTAATGTCGCTAACACTGCTAGCGACCATTTAAAAAATATTTCTACATTATTTTTATAATTACATAAATAATAAATAAATAATAAAAATATAAATAAATTAGTTATAAGATAGGATTTTTTAAATTGTGACATCTCGTTTTAAATTTTAAATTTTAAATTTTATCAATTTAATTAATTGTTTAATTAAAATAGATATTTAAATTATTATATAATTTTTCTAAATTATAAAACTAATAGGGATAAAAATATAATTTTGATAAAAAAATTTGTCCCTTCTAAATCGTGACATCAAAAAACGTCCTTATTTATTTATTTATGTAGCATTTCCTTCGTTGCTATGACGGAATAAAGTACAAAAATATTTTAAAAAAAGTACAATTTTTTTTTTTTTTCAAGATAGCGTTGTTAGCGAGTTATTAGCTTGGGAAGGGTGGAGATAAGATTTTCATCACCGTACCAAATGAGGTAAGTAGGACGGTACGAGTATTCAGTTAAATAAAAATATAGAGTATATGTATTTTTAATTTTTTAGTTAAAATTTTATTTTTTAAATATTTATATATATATGGAAAAAAAAATTTAATGAAACTTAAAAAAATACTATAATTTATTTGTGGACACATAGTTTAGCTGGTCCGTCAAGAAAAACTCAATGATGAAAGATGACATGTAAGCCCAACTTGTCAAGGAACCCGATTTAGGCCCGCCAGTGAAAAAACCCAAAATTCTAATATGAACCAAGCCTAATGAACCGAGCCCGACAAATCAAGCCTAACAAATTAGGCCCAGATGGCCTGCAGGCACAAGGGCGCGCGTGCGCCTCCCCACGCGGAGGCACCGCCTGCCCACTCGGAGGCGCTGCCTCCACACGCGAGGGCGCCGCCCCTTCGGTGTGGCGCAAGCCTCCCCTCCACGAAGGCGTGCGCCTCTGTGGAAGACAGGTGCATGGTTGTCTTCAACCTTCACCTGGCACCGCCTGACACCTTTTGAAAAGAAAAACAAACCTTGCTGTGAGGAGTCAAGAGGCAGGTGAGTGATTTAGGGGAAAGGGGGAGAAAATGGGGGAAGAGAGGGAGAGATAAGAGGGGGAGAAAGGCTCTTGGAGGAGGGGGGCACTTGGCTGGAAAACAGAAAGAAAAAAAAAACACAGAGAAACAAAGAGAGAAAAATTCAAAAACCAAAACTAAAACACAAATCCAAGAAGGAAGGGGTCTGAATTCAGGATTCTAATAGCAAGAGGAGCATTTCCAGATCAATCTGAGGACCCAAATATTTTTAGAACAAGCTTCACAGTAAAATTCTTTTCTCTTAAATTTGAGTTTGATTTTTATTTTCTTCATTTTATTCTTTATTCTTGATGTTACAACATATGATTTTGACTTCCGTAGTGATTTAAGTTGTTTATTATCGTTCCCTGTTGCGTTAATTGAGAAATTGGGCTGCCTAAATTCTAAAAATGTAAAAAAAAAAAAAAAACAGCCTATGCCGGACTAACCAGAGGGCACGCGCCTCCGCGTGTGGGAGGGCACTACCGTACCACACGGAGACGCGCGTCTTCGTGAAATAAAACTCCCGCTTTTGAAAAATTGGACTAAAATTTAAATTTCTGACCGTTAAGGGAGGAGGCGCCGCCGCCAATCCACGGAGGCCCGCGCCTCCGTGGACCAGAGACACGTGTCTCCCAGGCCACACATATTCCCTTTTGCTTCTGTTTTTATTTATTGATTATTTATTTCTCTGTTTGGTAATTATTTATAGCTGGGATAATCGTTTTGTATAAGATTTTATATTGTTTTCCGGAAATTTTATTTATTTAGTATGCATGATGTAAATTTTATTAAAAAGGTTATTTGCCAATTTAATTAGGTTGTTTGGTACTTTTGAAACATTTGTAATTAATTTAAATTTAATTTTCTTGTGGTTAATTAAGCTAGAATTTAATTATTTATTTTTATTTTGCACTAATTTTTTCAATATTTTATAGGTCGTTTATTATTTTTTGGAGATTTGACTCATAATTGATATTGCAAGACTGGATATTAGATAGTCCACGGGCTATTTCATTTATTTAAGCCGCGATTTATTTTTATTTGCATGTAAAAAGGGTTGTAATTCATTTATTCTCCTCCCATTTCTTTGTGTGCGCCTTTAATTATTTTCGCTTTATTATGTGTATTTTTATGGTGAATGTATGTGTACGTGAATATATGGATGCAATAATTCAATGACCCAACCGCATAAAACATGGACTTAATAAACAAACTTGGACTAAATCGTAAAATTTGGAAATTATTTGGATCAAATGGCCATTTGCATGTAATTAAATGAATAATTAAATAATCAAAAGTAATAAAATATAAAACATAAACGGAGGCCGATCGTAAGGTCGGGTGGGCCGCTAAAAGCCATACCCAGTTTACGGACTTAATCTCTGAGGACGGCTGCTGGGCTTCCTCTATGGAATCCGGTTGCTGTAAAAGTGTCTCAGATTTTACCCGGGTGGCGACTTTATTCTTCAATCAAAGTCCGTCAAAAGGCCCAAGTTGTATTCCTAATAGGCCCTGAGCCCATACAGTGTCGTGGTCACCGGACACTTGGGCGCGCGCTGAACCCCGCCGCCTACATTATTATAATATAATTTTTTTATTTATGACTTATTAAATTTTATTATAATTATATAGAATTTATTCCTACATAATGCATACGTATAAAGAACTATGTAATAATAATAATAATAATAATAATAATAATAATAATAATAATAATAATAAAATTTCATGTTTAGTCGATTATGGTTTAATTTGTGAAGATGGACTCAAAACTGTACTTGAGTATATTGGTGCATTGAGACTTTTGTCTAATAATATGATTTGTTTATTTATTTATTTATTTTGTATTTTTTTTTTAATAGAAAAGTTATATGACATAAGTTTAATGAACTGTATAATAAAAGACAGTTCTTTTCTTTAAATTGACAATTATAAAATTTAAATTTTATATTCACTGTAATTTTAAAAGATAGACATAGTTACCTTTATTGCACAGGAGTTAACTTAAGAATAGAAATTACAAGATTTAACATGAATTTGTAACCATAAATGTGGGGGCACATATAGTTTGTTTTATAGTACCAAACGGTCCAATAAAAATCATTGTGCCAAAAATAACAAGATGCTTACTTAACTATGACCCTTAAATCTTATTCTTAACTTAGCTTAATTCGCATGCTAATGAAACTTTGTTTAAGCCATAACAATGAAATTGAATTTGTCCCTCACAAGTCATAATTTGTTCAAGTGATAAAAGGTATGAAAATCAGTAATTAATCCCTCATTTCTTTTTATCCTCTCTTTATGGTATTGAAAATTAACCACTTCAACCGAGTTCTATATAAGAAAAAAACCAACAAAATTGAAATTTACTTTTTTGAGATATCTTATCTATTTGACTAAGCTAATAATAATAATATACATTATGGCCACGTCACCCACTTAAAAGTTAAAATATAAGATTGAAATTGGAATCTTGATATAGTGGTAATAATTATTTTTTTATTCAAACTCCTCAAAGACGATACTCATGGATATGTACTAGTTAGATATTTTTTCATTTAAAAAAGTATAATATTTTTTTGTAATATTTAAAGATTTGTGATTTAATTATACTTATATTTTAGTATTTTACTTAGTAATATTATTAAAAATATATAATGTAATATTAAAATAATATAGATATTTAATAATAAAATTACTAAGTAATATATTATTCAACTAATTAAAATAAATTTATAAAAAATAAAAATAAGATGTATTTTTAATTTTGTTAATAATTAAAAGAAATAATTTTAAAATAAATTTATAATAATTTAAAAGTATCTAAATAATTATATTGATGATAAATCATATATAAAATATTTTTATTAATAAAAAATAGTGTTATATTAAAATTGTATTATAAAATAACGACAATATTAGTTGAAAGAGTATTAAAATATTAGAAAATGAAACTACATACCTCTAAAGGTCAAAAAGAAAACCATAATTTTCTAATTTAAAAAACGTCTAACCACAAAACACCTTTTTATACTTATTCCTTTTATAATTTACTAAGTGTTGAAATTAGGAATATATTTACATATTCCACTTAGGACAGATAGTTTCTCATTCCGTCATAAAACTAAGGTATTGGTAGAGATAGGTGTTCAATTCCCCACTTCCTCTTACTCTTGCTATCCTCTAAAAAAAATTCTAATATAAGGATAAAGTGAAAAAAAAACATATACATATTACGTTGAAAGGGTACAAAAGAATTAAATAATACATAAATAGTATAAACTTTTAAATATAGAAGGCTGATGTCCCACATTGTGCCCCGTGAAATTATTTTTTACCCTTTATTTTTATAGATCACCAAAAAAAATTATAAGGACCAAAATAGAAAAAAAAATTGTTATTATCTGTCCGCTACATGTTGCGCCCTATGACATATATAACGACCCTTAATTTAAATTTGATCTCACCGGTGAAGAAGTAGATCTATTAATTATTTCTTTTAAAGGGCATTATGAGATATAGTATTCAAATTTTTTCTAATTTAAAATGGGAGATATATATTTTTATTGGGCTGTCTATCCGTGTATAGTTGTTCATCTAACCTTGCCATTGATAAAAAAAATTAAACCTCATTTATGTGTTTCCAATATATAAATATGCAACAATACTCTCAAAAACTCGTGGAACTTTTATAGTAAGGCGGCTAATTCAGATGAATATTAATCATTATAATTAATCTTTTTATGAACAATCTGAAAATTGCAGATAGAGAAAGCACATTCCAAAATCACTAACAGTGCCTTGAATCAGCATTGAACTTGGATTGAAACTTAGCCTATCAATTCAAATCAACATATATAAGTAGGTATTTGTCATAGCCAACTCAATAGTTTTAGCAGACACGCTATGGTCTCCATGCTAATGCATTTACATTTCAGTTTCTGGTGTGTTGCACAATAATTTCAAATGGCGTGTGCTAATTAATGATGACTTCAAATAGCTTATTTGCATGTTAACATGAGCATAATATGTTTCATATTTTTATTTGAAAATATGTTTCGTTACATTGGTTGATGCATCATATGGAGAAAACATAAATTTGGAGACTTTTATTTTTCTTTTCAGTCCATCTTACTCGATTTCAAATTAATTGAAAATCTTATAACTAGGAGATTTGGGTATCAAATGCAAAATAAATAAATAAATAAATAATCCCATTACATTGGTTTATGCATAAAAGTTAGATTTTAGTACAGATAATTTCATCAATATATTGGATTCAAATACTATATGCGAATTAATAATGACTTCAAATAAATAAATTTAAAAAAACTCCATTTTTTTCTTCTTTTTCTCTTATTTTTGATTTTTCATCAAATATCAACAGTGGTCTATTATTACTCTTTTATTTTATTTACTTTATTTTATTTTCTTTACATTGAATAAATACAAATCTCTTATTGTTTATTTTTTATTAAAATTTTTGAATTTTTTTCATGTTATTAATATGTTTAATGAAATTTTTGTTATTTTTTATGGAGTTTGTATATCTTTTTATTGTAAAATTTCTATTAATATTTTAGTAGTTGTACCTATTTAAATATGAAAAATGTTTGGCGTCGCGTACAGCCATGCCAAGCATTGTCTCGCATGGGAGGGCAAATACCATTTTCCCTTCCCCTTTTTTATTATAAATAAATAAATAATTAAAAAATAAAATTATAATTTATGGATTTGTAAATTATAATATGACAGGTTCACCCAGTTCTTTTTTAGGTTTTAGATTTTTTCAATTTATTTAATTAAATAATTAAAATATATATTTTTTATTATTAAATAATTTTTATATTATACAAAAATAAATAAATAAATTTATTATATTATATGAGTTTGTAAATTATGACACGACGGGTTCACCCAATTATTTTTTAGGTTTTTAATTTTTTCAATTTATTTAATTAAATAATTAATATATATATTTTTTAATTATTATATAATTTTTTATTATTAATTAAATAAAAGTAAAATGGTAATTTGGGAAAAAATATTTTGTCTTTTCCCAAAAAACGCACTATAAATGTCTCTATACAAGACATCTATCGACGTCCTTTAAATATCATATAGTTGATTTATGGTTAAATAAAATCATTGAATAAAGAAAATCGAGTATAGTTTGAGTTAGTTTAAATTGTACTATTATTTTTTATTATTTTTTACTTTTAATTTTTAATGAATAAAAAGTCCACCTTCCCAAAAAAAAAAAAATTACTTCAAATAACTTATTGGCATGTTAGCATGAGCATCATTTGTACTTTTGTACATGTATCTTATCTTGTTATTGTTATGTTGCTTGATTTTGTATCAGATAAGGTTGAAATAAACCAAATAATTACAATTATATAGTAGTGAAATGAACTTTTTTTTTTTCATTTAACAATCATATATATATATATATATATAGAGAGAGAGAGAGAGAGTCAGTTAACTGGCTTTAAAATAATTTTTTTCATCTATGATCCTAAAATAAATTTTCATATAGCATAACATTAATTATTTTATGCTCTAGTATAATATATTACCAATTCAAAAATTCTTCCAAATCATTTTTTTATTGTTTTATATGATAATTTCATTTAAGAAGAGTCTTCTCTTTCTCTCTCCTCTTCCTCGTATATTTCATAAATTTTTTTTATTTTTGGCTACCGACCATCTTAATTAATTGTAGATCGACAATTTGTATTTTTTTTTTTCTTCTTTTACCTTTTATTTAGATAATAAATACAAATTTATAGAATCCATCTCTTTTATTTGATGATATTTTTTTTGAATGATGATGCTCTTTATAAGATTTAGTAAATTTTTTATAAGAGCATTAAAAAGATGATAAATTTATTTTCAATATTTATACAATTAGAGTCATTTAAAAATTAGAAAATTAATTTCTAACTATCAAATTATCGAGTGAAATGTGCTTTCCACTACCTTACTAGTTTAATATTTTATCAATAGAATTAGAAATATACCATGTGCAATTATGATATCATTTAAGTGAAATATTTTGATTTTGTTATGAATAGATTCATAATTTTCACAAGAAAATATAATAATTCTATTTAACAAGAAAAAATTAATAAATTGATAAGGGAATGCCACTTATGTTCTAATAATTGCCAACCCTAGGGTGCCGACTTTTAACAACGGAATTATGACTAAGATCAAAGTTGGCACAATTGAGACATTTACAACTACTTTCTACATGAAGTGGCCATTTTTTTGAAAATGACATTTCTATTTACATGCATATTGCTGTAATTTAAACTTAATTATCATACTACAATTGAGTGTAAAGACTGGAGCCATTATGGTCCATTTTGGTGGGTCGTTAGTTGGGTGAAGAAAATTGATAGGGCTCGTGAAGGAGCAAATTGAAAATTAGAGTTATGACTTAATTAAGAAACTCAAAAATATATATATATATATTTTCCTCTTATGTCAATGGAAATTCAATCCCTCTCAAATATGTTCTAGAATTTAATTTTTTTATGCAGCAACAGACGTAAAGAAATACATTCTTAATTAATAGTCAGAAAAGAAAATTAATATTCGACTGCTTCATTATCTTCTTTAAACTTACTTATACAGCCTGAATTAAAAAATAATAAAAAAACTCAACTTGATTAAAAAAATGTTATAAAGAAAAAATTAAAATTTAAAATCCCCAAGAATGTGAGTAATTTAACAAAATGGAAAAGACTTTTTGGATGTGTGGTGGCAATATATTTCTACACTCAAATGCTATTCTTTCCTCAACTTAGAAAAAATGAAGTCATTAACATGGCATATAGTGGGAAGTGGTTGGATTGTGATTTTCTTTGCACTCTTATTTTCAATTTTTGTTGGTGTATTCTTTTGCTAAATTTGCCTGTCGGGGGTCGAATCAATCTTCCTCAAGGTTCCAGCATATACACCTTGACATGGATAATTTTTTAATTTCTTTTATTCAAATTTTGATTATTACAAGTTAATTTCAATCACAATGTTGACCAGAGGGGAATTGACTATAAAATATTAGCATATTATTTAATAACTAATAATTTTTCATTTTTTATAATTATTAGTTAGTATGGAGAATATTTATATGAAAAATACTAAAAGTTTTATAAGCACTGTATTTTGTATATTTTCAATTTTTTTAATATTTGGAAATATATAATTGTTTAGTGGCTGAAATTTTAAAAAATAAAATAAATATTCTGTTATTTTAGGCATTGGAAATTTTTTTCCTTAAAATAAATAAATAAGCAACTATGTGTTGATGCATTCCAGTAGCATATGTTGGAATTTGTGTTAGTAAGATAGTCTTTAGCGTGTGGACCTCAATTATTTTTACCTTGTAACAACAATATTTAGTTACCAAAGTATGATTCTCCCAACTTCATTATTGTCCACGATTGACACAAGTCAAAATCTGGTGACATGCATGGGAAACGATTTCATTAAAAAAATAAAATTAGTACCCATAACCTACTACTGAAATCAGCCAGTAGCTAGAAGGAGTTATAGTTCTCGTGAATATAGTTATATTAAATAATTATTAAGAAATTTTTACTGTTATTGTAATTCTATTCTATCAAATTGGATTAGTTAGAATCAAATGAGTTTTACATAATAATGATTCATATAAATTTTTTTTTTACTAAATAATTTATCGAAAGAATTATACTACTTTTTAATTTTACTCAAATTAAATTGAATTAATTAATTTTTAATAGACTATTAATATCATTGATTTAGACTAAAAAAATTTTTAAAATATTTTATAATAAAAAATTTTATATTTAATTTTTTATTCGGTCAGAATTTTTTCAATCGGTATTAGCCGTGAAGCATAAAAATAAGTGGATTTAATATAGTGTAAAAATAGTTGGTAATTGAAAAAACATATTCTCAAATTTCTTATAACTTAAACCTAATTAATGCCATCACATTATGAACTGATTAATTCCTGTTAGGATAAAAAAGTCAACAAAAATACATTTTGAAATATATAATCTTAGACACCATCATTACTTTTGCTACTTTAGTTTGAAGCCAACCATGTTCAAATAAATAAATACTTAGTTTGAAGCCAAAATCAAATTGGGTATTTGTTAGCTGTAGAATCTTTACTCATTTAGAATGACTTCTATTAATTTATGTACTCATTTTTTTTTTTATCAATATCACCTCGAGGACGACTCGATTTTAAGTTCCGAAGGCTCCTGGGAGAGCGGGGGAAGGGGGAATAAACCCCACTCTACTACCATGAATATCCGATGTTAAACCCCACACGAAAAGAGTGTTATTCGGTGTTAACCTCATACGAAAAGAGTCCGGAGATATATCCCTCACGAATGAGGGGATAAAGTCCACATATGTTAAACATTTATTAATTAAAGGAATATTAGAGATGAAGCATATGCATCCATGTGTTTTCTAGATGTTGAATTTTGAGGTTAATTGGTCCAATTTCATGAGTTTTATGAGGGAAAAAAAACTTTGACTGCTTCTTTGGTCTATTGCACCTTCAGATTGGCACAGTGCTACTAGATTCTTGCACTGGTCCAAATTGCTACTATTTTTCTAAGAGAAGTGATAGTTTGTTAAATTTAATTTTTCAAGTTGAGATTTAATGAATATCATTTATAAAATAATTTCCTAAGGTATAAAATTGAGCATGAATTTTACTAAATTTATTTTAAAATATGAATCTATCAAAATACAACATGCAAATATATCATAAAATTCAATGCAGGCATATCATATTCATATGTGTGTGTTTAAAAATATTGACAATTGATTAGATGAAACGTATATGGGACTATATTGTTCACATTTAGAAAATAATTTTGAATCTGATGAATAAGAACTCAAAATGATAACTTTATGTTGAAAAATAATCTAATTTAGCAGTATGAGTATATAATTTTTTTGTGTGTGAACTACTAGTATTCATAGCCTATTAGATTCTGAGTATATAATTTTTTTAATAAAAAAGAAGAGAGCGGAAAAATTATATTAGCAATTTTCATCAGACATTATCATGAGTTTTTTTTTTCTGTAAATTAAATTTTACATTAATAATTAATTAACTATAGCACACTCCCATTAAAATGAATTAAAAATTTAAATATCTATAAATAAGAGATATATCATGCACCCATGATATGATATGTTAACTTAGAGTATTGTCAAAGAGAAACATAGCAGAAAAAAGTTGAAAACACTAAAGTCTTATTATTCTGTTGGTGGGATGGTATGCATTCTTTTTATAAAGATATGATATGAAGGTTCTAATGCCCGTCACAAGATCATAATCTATATCTTCTTCCAAATTTAAGCTAGAAAAAAAGGAAAATCTCATAAAATAATTACCTATTTAAGTAGGCATTTTCCAATCAAGATGGTCTGATTGGTATTTTTATTTGAGATAATTATGGAGATCTTAAATTTAAATTCCCACAGTCATTATTCACTAATATTAATAAAAATTATTGTTATTATGGCGAATGCTAAAGGTTGGCTACCCCTATTGTATAATTCACGGCTTAAGCCTCCATACGTCTAAAAAAAAATTGGCATTATCTCATGTGTGCGAATTTTATAATATATATGAAATTTTTAGGAATCCCTATAATTAACTAATTAAAATAAATTTAATTTTTATTTTTAGTTCTCATTGTAACTAAATTTCAAAAAATGAATACGCTCATGCAATTGATACAGTATTTTTGTATTGCACTTAATATATATATATTTTTAAAATAGATTATTTTAGATTGCAATTTACTTAAAACTAAAATTATTTATTTAAGAATTGGATCCAATATGTGAATTTGTGCAAAAGATTGAGTAGGCTAGTAGTATAACTTACTTTAAATCATCAATGGGTCAAAAGTTCAATTTTTACCTTCCTAACTTCCTCTCCCACGGTTCAGAAAAAAATAAATAAATATATAAATTCGTGCTTTTACCAAGTTTAATTCAAACTATAAATTGCACTTATAGATTTTTATATATTGTGAACTTAATGTATTTGAACTAAGACAATTCTTTTAGAAAATTATATTTTTAAATGCATTCAAAAATTAAATTTGACAAATGGATCTACTTGCATTTTATTAATCGAAGTTCGAACATTGTTGAGTGGGACTATTTGATTTGTTTTTTTCTTTGCGCGCACAAGCTCAATGAATATAGTATTTTGTGTTGAAAATATATGGTTGATAGATTTTTTTTAAAATTGAATATATCAATTTATGGTGGACTTACTTATGACTAACATTATTTTTTAAAAAATCAGGCTATATACACGAAATTGTTGTTGTTTTTTTTTTTTTTTTTTTATCAAGTTCAATTCAAAGCCTAAAATTGTATTTCTTTTCATTTTAAACTCAATCTATTTAGTCTAAGATAATTTTGTTTAAAATTATATTTTTAAATTTATTCAAAAATTAATTTGATTTTCTTTTTTTTTAGGGTAAAAATTAATTGATTTTTAAAGATTTAAACTATGTTGAAGTTGAGAAATAAATACTTTTGAGATAAATATAAATAAGTATTATATAATTTAAAAATTTTATTATAGGGATCCGTGATTTTTTTATAATGGAATATTTATATAATTTTATATTCATACCATTCAAATGATAAAATTTTTTATAATTCATAATTTTTTCCTCTTTTAGCATTAAAAAAATTTTAATTTTTAATTTTTAACTTAAATTTAGTAACAGTGTCATTGTTTATAGTGTTTAAAATCTTTATGTTAATTAAAAATATGAAAAAATATATTTATTTATATTTTCTTTTTTCTTATGTTATTATTACCACCTAAAATTTATCATGGTAGATTTTCTAAAAAAAATCATGGGTAGATTATTTTTTTTCCTTATCTATGAAATTATATCAAAATTTTAATTTTTAAATATTTGAAAAGAGAAATCATAAGTTGTAAAAAATTATCACATAAGTGATAGAAATATAAAATCACAAGTACTAAATTGTCAAAAAAAAAAAGAAAAAAACACTAACTCCTAATAATAAAATACTTAAACCATATAAAATATTGGCTTTTGCTATGATGCAAATGTGTTTGTACCTATACAAATGAAATTAGAACCATTAGATTATTTTTTATTTGATTACAATCATTAATTATCTTGTTGTATCAATGCCTGTGAAATATAACAATGGCTATAATTAAATTAATATTAATCTAACGGTCTTAATTTTAATTATATAGATACAATTATTTGTACTGTAAAATGATACTCATCCTATATTTTTTTTATCTTAACTTTATTAATTAAATATGTGAGACTGAGAGGGTCGGACCAATTGGAGAGATGCTCAAAGCTTGTGGTAAACAAGAGATTAGAGATATATGTAGAATAAAAAGATAATCGTTGACAATGCTCAAGCACCTCATTAATTGATTATTATAGTTAATCATATGTGGATAATTACCATCGCAATAGCACTTCTGAGATGATGATGGGATCTTCAATCATAAACCTCCCTATATTGTCCAAGCCAAAAGCGTGGAGAGTATCATCATCAGTCTCTCTCATTCATGCATTAATCAACAAAGCCAACAAGAATTGCACGGTCTTGCATTAATCAAGAATAATAATTGAACCTTAAGCAATATCATCAAACTTCATTTGTAAGGATCATATCCTTTTTTATTCAAAACTAAAATAAACTTGCTTTAATCCACTCTATATATGTATCTTTTCATATTTTTATCTAGATATGAGAAAAAAAAAAATTATTCTGATTTTCTAATCCTTATTTATTAATATTAATTTCATTCATTATTATTAAAATTTTAATATTACATATAAATTTCAACATGTTTGATCTTTTTATATTAGATAAATATTTAGCAGCTCTAAGATTCAATTCTGTCCATTAAATCAGACGATTCAAGTTTCATGCCTCAAAATGCTATCCAAAATAAAATAAAAAAGACTATATTAAACCCCTCTCTCACTTGCCAACATATTCAATCTTTAACTAATAAAAAAAATTAATCAAGAGATGTCAATATTTTTGGCAAACTTTTTTTTTTTGAGGGAATATTTTTGGCAAACTTAATTAACTGGTTTCCATTAGTTTTTAACACAAAATTAATAAAGATCCACGCGTCATTGCTTAGTTGGATTATATTTTTCAAGGGTTTTATCACACCACACGGTTTCTTTCCTTTCTTTTCTTGTTCTATTTCAAATGACCCTTTAGGGAAAAAAAAAAAAGGTAAACACTAAACACCCACCTAATAGATATCTTATTCACAAGTCACAACAATAAAAGGTGCTCAAGATTTATATATATGAACTTGCCAATTGAGATATATAGATTGTGTGCTAAAAGTAGATGGTGAGTGAATTGCATTTGTATTATATATAGGGAAGTTAGCAAAAGTTTAAGCTAATGCAATCATGTGTCACTTTGTATATTGAAATTTAATCAAGAAAACAATTTAGTCACATTTTTATTATTACACTATTATTCAGTTAAAAATATTCTAGTGCAGTTTCTAAGTGAATTAACTTTGTCGACAAGTGAATTTCTTGTATTTAATTAATCAAAAAAGTTCGAACACTTGTTAGTAGAGCTATTATTAGATTATACAGAGCAAAAATATTTTTTCGGTTTAAGAAAATGGTCTATATATTTAGTCGAATTAGAAAATGAACTTAAAATCATCATTCGACCATCGAATGAATTGCAAGAAGATGAACTCCATTGAAAGAAAATTCAATTGATTCCATCTGTTTGAGGAAGGAAAAATTTTCAAGTCTTGCCATGTTGACACCCTAAATTATAGTTTCTTGTAAGAAAAATGTTGATTCTTTGCATCTAATTTAGAAAAATATTTAAGATATTTTTTGTTATTCCAAGTCTTTGCAAGAAAAGAAATGTTAATGTTTGGCCCTATACAAATCATGTCAATTCAATAAAAAAGGGTCAGGTTGGATGCCACTTCTCCTAACCCACTTTGCAAGGGTCAAGACACAACTTGTAAAAAAAATAGCATGCTATTTTGAAACCAATGGCAACGATTTCATACTCAATTTTTATAAAAAATCCCATTTTGGCATTTTTTATTAAATATAATGCAAAATTAAACAAATTCCTAGCACAAAATGTAGCTTTCAAAACCCAAATATGGATTAGTATATTGTGTGAATCAAGAAAATGGATTATTGGAACTTATTGCTTCTTAAGTCAAATAGTGAAGTGTGGGAGCTAAATTTAATTAAGTAAAGAAAAAAATGTAAGGAATTAAATTGGTCCACAATACTTTAAATTTTTTTTATTATTGGGTACCTATAAGGAATTTTTAATTGAATATAATGAAGTCACTAACTCATTGAAGATAAGAAATATATGCTTAAAATGGGTGTAGGCTGGTAGAAATGGTGGGCACATTGGAGATATTAGATATTGATTTTTAAAATAAGATAGATCTTTTTAGGGAAGAGTTCTAAGTGGTGACTTTATAGCAACTAAACAAGAGAGTTGGTGTCCTATGTCTTTGACAAAAGTCTAGATTAATATTTTCTATATGGTGAGTTTTTATTCCGCTTGACTATACAGAAATGACAAAAATAATATACAAGGCATAACCCTTCCAAAGGGACAAATACTACTAGACAAAGTCATGCTTTATGAAATTGGGGAAATAATAATAATAATAATAAGGAATATATTTATTTTACTTATGTATTTTCAATATGTTATGACTAGGACTAAATGGAGAGTAATTCTTAACTAGATTCTGTCCCTAGGTTTTATAATAGGTGGTCCAATTTAGGTTTAACCATAATAATAAAAAAAAAATTTAACAATAATTATTTGCAAAATAAAATAAAAATAAAATAAAAAATTAATAAAAACAAAGGGTCACAAAATATAGAGTATAGACAATTATATCATGACTCAATAATGTAATGTCTAGTGCAAAAAAAATTATTAAAATTAAAAATATTATTACTAAAAATACTAAAATTTGGAAATAAAATAAAAAATTAGAAAACAATTATGGAAATATAAGTCATAGCAATATAATAAAACACAATTAAATCTTCAAAATAATTTATCATTTTTGTGACTACTTTTTATAGACTAACTAAGAGTACAAAGAGAAAATGATCAGTTCATAGTTCATACAGAGATATGAAAAAGACATACAAAAGCTTAAAACTCAAAATATAATTTAATATAAAATTTATAATCATTAAAAAAATTATTAATAAAAATATAACATAAAACAAATAAAAATATTAAGAATATTACCTATATAATAAGAGCAACATAATCAAAAATTAAACATTCAAAAAATTTTATCATCTTCATATCTATTTTTTATAGATTAAGAGAGTTTAGTGAAAATAATCACTTCAAACTCATTTCATTTTATGAGGATAAACAATATAACTTAAGAGTTAGAATAAGAGTTAGAATGTGAGTATGTATATACATAAGAAAGAATATAAAAAATTAAAAAATTTTAAACAATAAAATTTAAGGGAAGAACATTGGATAAAAATGTATTAAAAATTTTAACATGCCATATGATAATTTAAATTGTAATAAATTTAAAATTTAAATAGTTAGAAATATAAAAAGATTAAAAAAACATAAAAGTAGTTGATTTTTAAAACTGAAGTAAATATAATTAGAAATATGATAGGATAAAAATATAAAAAAATTAATGATCATGTTATAAATGTTTTGAATTGAAAAAAAAATATATATATAAATAAAAAATATAAGATATAGAAATTTTAAAAGTTAGAGTAAATATAATTAGAAATTTGAGAGATCATAAAATATAAAAAATTAATGCTCATTTAATATTTTATAAATTGGAAATAAAATAAATACAAAAATTAGAAAAAATTGTTAGGAGTGATATTGGAACATGGTAAAACTTGTCCTAAGTATCAAAATTTGTGTCTTTAGCTTTTATATATTTTATATAGATTTACTATTATAATAATTTATTTGTCTATTTTTTTAGAATTTTATGGTATGTGCATGTGTCACATAGTAAATAATAGCTATCTCTTTATATTTACTAAATTTCTATCAATATTAATTGATGATAAATGTAAAAATTCAAATTTGAATTTGATAGTTGCATAATTCTTACAAATAAAATTCCTATATATATATATGGAGTTTTATTTTATTTACATGTTAGTATTCTATTTAATAATATTATTAAAAATATATATTTTAAATTAGATATTTCATAGTAAAATTGTTTAGTCCAATAAACTCACAAGAAATAAAATGAAGATGTATTTAAATTTTATAAAGAATAAAAAAATAATTTATAAAATAAATTTATATTATTATTAAAAGTATTCAAATAGTTGATAGTAAATTATATATAAAATAATTTTATTAATATTTTATCATAAAATAAAATAATGATAACATTAGTTGATAGGTACTAAATATTTTATAATAATCCTTTTCAAAAAATATATATATTTTATAATAATAATAATTGTGTGTATATATATATATATATATATATATATATATATATATAATTCTCCTTAACTAAAAGTTAAAATTACAAAAATCATAACATATGGGAGTGAAGTGTACGATCATGGGGTCATGATGAGATATTGATTTTTTTTTTTTTTTTTCACAAACTCCCATCAACTTGAAGAAAAAAAAAAAACAACACTCATCATCTTGTGATGAAAAATTGTGAAATTATGTACTGTAATTAACCTTTTCTCCTCATGGAATAACATATTTCCATATCTAATAGACAAAATATTCTTCAAATTTTCCCTTCTAATTTCCAAGTTATGTACAAAATTTTCCATAATGGTAGGCTAAATTCCTCTAGCATATGGCCACACCATTGGGGATTGTTGATTTAAGCTTATATTATGCTACATCATTTGTCAACATATGTTAGAAACATTTCACATTCTCAATAACCAAATTCATTAAAAAAATGTTCAGGCTAAAACAGCTCATCTGTCTAAATCATTAGATGTGCCCATAACAAACTGATATGATATATATTTTAGTCATATCCTGCAAAAATAAAAAAGAAATAAAAATAAATTGAGCTATGAATAGACATTGTCCTCTAACAACATCATCTGCTTTAGAAATGAGCAGCAATAGTAGTAGCATCTATTCCTGAAACTGTAAATTTTTTTATGAGTAAGATTTCATAAAACCTAAATCAAAGGAACATACCAATGAGGTGTGGCAAAATTGGCAAAGAGGCATCGAGGAAAGGTTATGGATTCAATTTCTACTCTTATAAAGAAAATGGCATTTGGTATTTTCTGAATGTAATGTAGTTATGATATAGCAGTGGTAGGTGATATAATGTAAAAAATCTATCATCTATGTTTAAAAAAAAAAAAAAAAAAATCAACCGAACATGATCATATGATAAGGAAGATTTTAGGGTAACTTTATTTTTATTTGGTTTTCATTACCATTGATGAGAGTATATTGAATAATGAATATTAATATAAAAAAAAAATTTACTTTATGAAAGTCAAAATATAATTCACCTTTTTTTTAATCTCTTGTTTTGATTCCATCCATACTTTAGTCCTCTATCAAACTTTTTCATTAATATTTCAATGAATAAAATATTTTAATTTCTTTTATTTTTTAAAAAATGAACAATTTAATCCTTTAATTTTAATAAGATAAAATGAATTAATCTTTAAAATTTTCTCAATTTCTTTGATATTTTAATTAATATTTTTAGTTAAAAAAATTAATTTTCCGTAATAAAATAATTTTAGAAAATTTTACTTCATTCATGAAAAATATTAAAATATCATAAATAGATGCAATATTACAATTATAATTTAAATTTGGATAGAGAAGAGTGACAAAATTATTGAAAAAATTAATATAATTGATTATACTTCTTTGAATAAACATAATAATCTGAATACTCAGTTGGCTTCACAAAATAACTTCTTTGAATAAATATTCTATTACAAGTTCTAGTTTAATTTGCAATATAAATACAAATCCTAGCCATCCTTTTTTTAAAAAAAAAAAAAAAAAAACTTCTAATCTTTTTGCCTATAACCTAAGCCATGTTTCTTCATTGAAGCTGATTGAGTGAACAGACACATTAACTCACAACATCAAACATGTTGAAAGGATTTAAAATAGCCTGAAGAAGTTAAGACTAACAATGGAAAATACATGTTAGTGGCTAGAAGGATAATATCCCATAGTTCACAATTAGTTCATGAAAAATATAGCAAAAAAAGCTTTTGTGTGGATGAGTAGTACTCTATATGCTATTTCTCAATGCCAAAAATTGGTTCTGTACTTTCATATCCATGGGGAGCATTTGGAGGAAATCTCCATTCGGAAATCGATGACTTTATGTGATATTAAGACCTGAAGTTGGACATATACAGTACTAGATCTGGAAGGGACATCACAAACTCAATTTATTCACAAGACAAACAACAATACTATTTACGTGTCGAGTGCATTGTTAGCATGAAGCATGAAGCATGGCGCACAATTACATTTGGGTATGTTCACAAATTTGGCTCAACAAATTTAAGCAATGATCCATATCCATAACCTGATCATTTCATTCTAAGAACCAAGTGCAACAGAATCAGGATAAAGCAGGTGAAAATTACCACTGACAACGGGAAGAGGCGAGATCTTGATATCAAACTTACCACCTCAGGAGAATCAGAAAATACATTTTCTGCTGGCATAGCTTGAATAACAATAATAACAAGGCATCTAAATGCAGCACCACATGTCAGTCTGTGCATGTGTATCAAGCATGCACATTCATATGCATTGACTCTATAGGACAAATAGTCGGAGATGTAAATTTCTTCCTCCAACCTTTTCCTTTTTTTTTTTTTTTCAAATCATTACACCCTCCTCCCCAACCTATATATTTCCATATTGTATCTTGTTTACCCGTTAACATTACTATTCTTTTATCCCTACACTTATCACATTCTTCCAGCTAAAGCATCTAAACCGAATTCTTACATATATATGTAGATGGGGAATATTAAATTATTGGGCAATCTACTATCCCCTCACATATATACACACCAAACAGGAACACATAATCTTCACCAGCCCAAAAAACAAGCTGGCTCTAACCATGAAAGTCCAAGAGTAATAAATCCTGTTTCTGTTTGCACATTGAAGTGTCTAATAACAAATGTTAGAGGCATTGAATAAAGTGATTACTGAAGCATAACTCCATGTCAGCTTCCATGTCAGCAACCACCCAACATGGAACTCTAATGCTCCAATAATTATCAAAAAAGGCTGAGAAGGAAGATTATCAAAAATAAAAGTTCAAAAACACAGTTGTAATTTCTCAAATAGAAAGAGAATCATATGCTACCTACCAAATGGAAGCTTTATAAAAGAAGAGCAGCACTGTACAAGTGTTTTTGATGCTCCAATCTCTACAGTGAGTTGTTGCACGGCATTTCATCCCCACTGATCCCAGAGTTGTGGCAGAGGAATCTGAGGAAACATCTCGTAAATTGTCCTGACACAATCTAAGATACATCTTTTGTCAAAATCACAAATGAAAACACATCAAAAACTTTAATGTGCAGCAAGGAAGGCTGTAAAAAGAAGATAATAACTGGAGAAATCAAATTGCATGCTTTAAGTTATTTTTAAAACATGCAAAAAGACTGGAATTAAAGTTATTAGAATATCCAGAGAGGTAGAAAGCATCAGCAAAAAGTTCACATAATCAATAATTGGACGAGGGAGTGTTCACAAAGAGTGCACTGACCAAGTTATCATCGTCAAAAGGAACTTTGCCCTTAACAAGTGTCCATAAACAACAAAGCAAGCTCTGATCCACATGTATCCTTCAAACTAACTTCTAAATCCCATTTCATTGGGCTCACCACATCTAAAACATACACAGTTGTATGTTTACTGGTCGGTTATTTGTAAATCTGGATATGCATATAAATTGGTCAAATGGTCAGTCAAAAAAAAGAACAACTTTCTTGATAGATAATGTATTTCAGGCAGTCAGTTGCCTGATCAATATACATGATCTAGTCTAACATGTTGATAAAATTACAATTTTCAACAATTCCCACTTTTGCATCTTTCTTTGATCGTTAACCATCCAACTTCAATATTAATCCATCTTCACCACTTAAGTATGACAAAGAATTCTAGGATTTCCAGGTTTAAAGTGGCTATATCTTGTCTTTCAATCAGCAGCCAAACAGCCAAATCATAGGTCAATTATCAACTTACAAAAAAAGAAAAAAAAAAAAAACCACGTATGCCAACATCTAAATAAAGTCCCATTACTAAATGGATTAAATACCATACCTCCATTGACTTCAATTAATCAATATAACGAGCATACAAATCCATCAGAAAAGAAAAAAAAAAACGAAAGAATTAGGGTAGAACATAACCTGGACATTTTTCAATTGGGTTGAGTTCTCATAAATGGATGTTAAAGATGATGATGAGCCTTGTCTTTGTACTTCCACTTTCACAATGTTGAGAACAGCCAAGGCCAAAAAGAGTTCACTATGATAGAAAGGCTTTTGATGTGCCTTTTCGTCTTTTAATAAGTCCCTCCATCAAACTAATATAGGTAGATTTATTCAAAGCAACGCCCTTCTGTGTTGATTCTAGAAAAATATGTATTGCATCCTTGTACTTCCCTTGAGTACACAATTCATTAATCTGTTCTGAAAATGCGATGGAATTTGGATCAGATACTTGAGGACTTTCATTGGTACTGATGTTTTTCCTTTTATCCAATATATTGGCATTTTCCTCCAATTTTCCCAGTTCCACAATTTTTGACATGAATTCCTCAGCCTCCTTATTCTTACCTGAATCAAGAAGTGCACAAAGAATAGCATTATATGTATAACAATCAGGCCCCAGCTTCTTTTGTTCCATTTCTGCAACAAGATCAAACACTTCCTCAAATCTGCCTTCTTTGCAAAGGCTTGATATTATTGTGTTATAAGTAACTGCATCAATAGCTTTCCCCTTTGAAATCCATGTATCAAAGAGCTTAAGAGCCTTATCAAGCATACCTTCTCTACAAAGACCACGAAGAAGAATGTTACAAGTAAACACATCTGGCTTAAATGAATTTTCAACCATTTTGTTATGAAACTGAAAAGCTTTTTCAACCTGCCCCTCTCGACAGTATCCATTAATAATTGTATTATATGTGGTTTCATCAGGAACCAAGCCACTCCCTAGAAGCTCATTCAATTTCTCAATAGACTGATCACTTCTTCCTGATTGGCATAACCCTCCAATCACAATGTTATATGTGATAATGCTTGGAATGATCTCTTTCTCCTTCATCTCATCCCAAAGTTTCAATGCCTCAACTGATTTTTCATCTTTAAAATATCCCATGATCAAAGTGCCATAACTGATCTCATCCACAAAATATCCTCGCTTACTAGCACTAGTGAGCAACTTGTATGCCTCATCAAGCTTCCTCTCCCCACAAAGAGCATGAAGAATCGTATTAAGAGTCACATTATTCATCTTCAAACCTTTCCTACACATTTCATCCATCGTTCTAAATGCTTCACCCATCTTCCCAGCTTTACAATACCCACTTATCAAAGTATTATATGTGACACAATCAGGTGAAAATCCACTTTCTTCCATCTTCCTAAGAGCATTTCCCGCATCATCCATCTTCCCTTCCTTCACATACCATTTAAGCTCTATATTATGTGTAACCGCATTCAGCTTCACTCCTTTCCCTTCCATCTCTTCAATCAAGCCAAAACCCTTCAAACTATTACCACACTCAAAGCACCCATTAATCAATGTATTATACGTAACAACATCAGGCAAACACTTCAAATTCTCCATCTCATCTCTCAACCTTAATGCCTCATCAATTTTCCCATCTTTGCACAGCCCACCTATCAACATATTATAAGTCCAAACATCCGGCAAAACATTATTCTGCGCCATTAACTCAATCACCTGCGCAGCCTCCTTTAACCACCCTAACTTGCAATACCCAGAAACCAAAATATTAAAAGTATTCCGATTCGGCAACAACCCATTATTTTTCATATCTAACAACAAATCCCTAGCCTCATTTAACTTCCCTTTCTTACACAAAACATCCAAAATCGTATTATAACTAACATTATCAGGAAAACAACCAAAATCCCTCATTTTCCCAATCAACCCAATAGCCTCATTCAACTTATTCTCAACACAACACCCATAAATCAAAATATTAAAAGTATTAGTATTAACCTTAGCACCTAACTTAATAACATCACTAAAAATAGCTCTAGCCAAATAAACAGAATGTCTAGAAGAATGCTTGACTAAACCATTAAGCAGAGTATTACAAGTAAGCAAATTAGGCCTCAGACGCAATCTTTTCATTTTATAAAAAATTTGAGCAGCATGGTGGGGCCTATTACATGCCACGTAAGCACCAATTGAAGTATCAAGAATAAGCCTCAAAGATCGGACCTTTTTGACCGGAGGGTAGAAATTGAGGAGGTGGCGGTGGAGGAGGTGGGCTTTGTCACCGGAAATAAAGGAGGTGAGGAGTGATTTGGCGTCGGAGAATTTTTGGTGGGTGAGAAGAGGAGATAAAAGGGTAAACAGAGGGAGAGGAGAGAGAGAGGTGATTGAGGGGAGATGGGTTTGTGACCATTTGAATAAGGATAAGAGAGTATTGGGTTTATTAGAGAGTGATTTTGACGAGAGAATTGAGATTAAAAGATTAGGGTTTGCTGTTAAATTTTGAATGTAGGGTTCTAGTGTTTGTAGTGAATTTCCTCCTACTTCTACTTCCTCTGAAATTAGGATCTTTGTTAGGGTTTCTACTAGTTGTGCTTCTTGTTGATTTGGGTATTGACTTGATTTTGATTCCATGGTTATGATGCTGCAATAATCGTCTGTTTCTGATACAATTAGGGTTTTGGCATTTGGGATTTTTTTAGGGAAAAAATGGTGAAGACTTAGGTTTTGAAACGTCGTCGTTTTTATATCTTAATTCCACGTCGTCGTTTTTCTGTTTCCAAAATGACCGAACAAAAAAAATGATAGCCACACGGCGTGTCGTTTGATTGACAAGGACGACTGCAGATAGAGTAGTGAGTGACCAGATTAAAAAACTATAACTAAAATTGAGAGATTGTAATTCAATCCCGAGAAATAGAAGAAGATGGCAGTGGAGATAATGAAGCTGAAACCAATTGAAGCAACACCAGAAAGCTTCAAAGATTATGGTCAAGTGATAGAATCATCTTCAGATCGAGATAAATTCGGTCCTCAAGATGCCCAGTTGGACCTTAGCCAAGGAATTCCCAGGTATTACTAGTATCTTTTGAATTCTTTATTTTTTTTTTCTTCCTTCTTGAATTGGTGCTTTATTGATTCTTGAATCCTGATTTCTAGCTTCCTTGGTTTCTTAGATCTTGATTTGTTTTCTTGCTTCCTTGATTCCTTAGTTTGTGCTACTGCTATCTTGCTTCTTGAATCTTGATGTTTACTTTCTTGATTCTTGCTTCTTGATGTTTACTTTTTTGATTCTTGATAGTGTATTACTTTCTTGATTCTTTCATTCTTACTTTCTTGATTCTTGATAGTGTAATGCTTTTGAATTCAATAATCCAGTTATTGATTCTTGCTTCTTGATGTTTACTTTCTTGATTCTTGATTCTTGATAGTGTAATGCTTTTGAATTCAATAACCAAGTTATTGATTCTTGATTCTTACCTTCTTGAATCTTGATAGTGTAATGCCTTTCAATTCAATAAGCCAGTTAGTTTCTAGAATTGTGCATAAATGTATTTATATGATACGACAGGTTGTACATTATGCGCCTGCAAGACACGCCTCTTAAGTTCTCAAATATTACTCATCATGCGAGTGTGACTCAGTGCCTTGGATCAGTAGGAGGTGGAGTTTGGTATCTGGGTTTAGCTAAGCCGTCAGTGTTGGACTCAAAAGAAAAGAAAGAAGAAGAAGATTGTAAGAATGATATTGTGAAGTCACATTGTGGGCATTTTTATGTGCCTCCTGCTGTAGATGAGGTTCAAGTTTTTAGAATTTCTGGGCCCAAGTTTGTTAAACTTGAGAGGGGAACTTGGCATGCGGGTCCTTTGTTCAAGGTTGATTCCATGGATTTCTACAATTTGGAACTGAGCAATACCAATGTGAGCTTCAATTTTTTTTTTCCTTTTTTTTTTCTCTTAGTTTTCTCTCTAGTCGTCAATTCTTTCCTCATTCTTGTACTCACTTTCAATTTACCTTTTTATTTCATCACTTCACTATCACCAATGGATTGATTGGATACATGGCGTAGTAAGTCCTAGGAATTAGGACATTTGTGTACTTTGGGGGGCTTTGCTTCTTATCGGAGATCCATGATATAAAATGTTTAAACTACAAGGTCATATAGATTTTATATTCAAAAGATGAAATATGAGCGATTTTTGTTTGTGGTTAATTGGTTCAACTATTAACAGCATTACCGCTATTATTTAGATTAGCCTCTTGTGACAGAGGAGAATATCTTAAATGTGAACTTGTATTAGGTCTGAGCGGTGGCAGCAGCCCCTTTGTTTAAAAATTGTTGAAGGGTAATTTGTGGGATTGTCTCTGAATCCTTTCTTCTAAAGTTACTTTTTTGAAAACTAATTATTGCATAAAGGCCTTTATTAGGGAGTCGAAATTGGAATGAAACAAGTGGGGAATCTCGGTTCAGCTTGATCACTCTCCATTTATTATTTCCATATATGTCCTTTAACTGTAGCCGGAATCCTTTTTGTTACTCAAATCATACATCTCTGGTATTACTTTTTGCCTTCTTAAGCCTCTATAAATGCCTTTTTCTTGTACTATGATCCTTCATCATTCTAACTGATTGTGCAAGTTGGTGCTCAAACTGAAACACCCATGGTTCGTTGAAATCCTTCATTTCTAACCAACTTTCACTTGTAGAGCATTTGAAATGCATCCATCGTTCTAACTAATTTGAAAGTTACCACTCAAACTGAACTGAGGTTTCTCCCTTTGGACAATATTTTTGTGTACTTTATACTTGTGAGATGGTTTATTTTTAAGGTCTTCATGTTGGTATATGAATTCAAAGTGCGTGCCAGAAACTTGAATGACCTTGCAACAGGCTTTTAGTTTTTGTGTATTCAAACTTGACAACAATGTCTACTCTTGTTTTAGCACAGAATCATACGCCATTTAAACTTAATCGTACCTCTTGTTCATGCTTACAGATATTTTCTGCCACTTAATTCTTTTACTATGCAGGTAGTAGACCACACAACACATGACTTTAAGAAGAAAAATGGAGTGGTATTTGCGATAGAGGAGTAACTGCATATGATTTCTGAAATTGTCGTTGAACTTTAATGTGTTTCGAATATTTGTTTATGTATGTGACCGTACATCCTTCTCATATGCAATAAGAGTTATAAATTCCTCTTTTACTTCTCTCGTATGATTAACTTGCAAAGTGCATATCTATAGACGTTATGCAGTTAATAGCAGCAGCAGGCAACTATATATAAATAAAGAGTGTGTAGGGTTGGTTCAAAGAAAGAACAGCATCACTACTCCTGAATAAGGGAGTTTGTTTTTACTATCAAAATCTACAGATATATGCTTGTCAATTGTCATGCTTAAATTCTTTGTTTCTTTCCATTAGTCCAATAGATTAATTGGATACATGGCATATCAATTCATAGGAGTTTAGACCTTAGTTTGAGGACATTCAGATCTGTTATATTGCAAGGCTATAATTAGCTGAATTTTATTTTATTAAAAAAAATAGTTTTGTTGACCTATGTATCTCGGAATTCTTCCCTGCAAAATTTTTTGGGTTTATGTGATTTGACTGATAGTCTGAAATAATAAATCTCTACCACCATGTTTTGCCTCTGACATTATTTTCTAAGCTTGTATAGAAGTGTAGAACTAAGCTTGTCCCAATATGGAAGTGTATATAATTTAAATTTTTATAATTAAATTGTCTTTATTTTATAATTAAATGGTGTGTCTTGCGTTCATTCATAGATATAATTTATGTGTTATGAGTCATTCAAGTAACATATGAAGCAGCTGAATTCTTGTATGATATGAAACAGATGAGTTAAATTATTATTATTATTATTTAAATTGAGTAGTCATCAAGCACTTTAGTCAATTTAAAATTTTTTAGAATGAAAAAATAAAATTCCTCTTTCTTGTATGCATCCAGTGTTATATATATATATATATATATATATATATATATATATATATATATATATATATATATATATATAGATATAGTTGTGCTGTCACATTATAAAAGATTGTGCTCACATAAGATCAATTCATGATGACGGTAATTAATAACAAATCTCTAATTTTTTTTTTTTTTTTTTTTTTTTTTTAATAGGGGGATTGGGGGTTGGGTTGGGAAGGGGTGGAGTCAGAACCCCTCCCCTCATTCATATGCCTTGTTCTCTTAGAGGATGAGAACCATCCTCCCTAGGCGGACAGGCAACAAATCTCTAATTAGATAGGCAGTTTAAGGTGAAACCGAGAAAAAAAAATTAGCATTTTGGTAAAGCAAATCAAATACACTATAGTTTTCTCCAATATCTTATAAAAAAATTAGTATATATATCTAATTATAATATAATATACATAGTTTAAAGGGTTATTTGCAAATAAAATCACGACCTTTAGAGGTTTTTGCAATTTAATCACGTCATTTAAAACTTGGCAAATTAAAACATGAGCTTTCAATTTTTGGCAACTCGAAGCACCGACCTATAAACCGGTGACAAAAAGCTGACGTGTCAGGCGAGTTTAAAAATTATTTGGTTAAATTAAAATAATTGTTGCCAAGTCAGAAACGATGCCTTTAATCAAAACGTTGCGTTTCTCCATCATGTACATATTGTAGATTCTTCTTCTTATTCATTTTATTCCTCTAAATATTCTTCTTCTTCTTCTTCGTTTTGTTTTAGGGTTTCCAATTAAAATGTCAAATAGCTCAAGATCAGACGCACATGGATATTATCAATCCTTCAGAATATCATCTCAGTCAACCGTACCCAACTCAAGCTCAACTCCTGTAAAAGAATGTGGGCATTTTGTCGCTGCAACTGTGCATAATCAATGACGGACCAAAATCCTATAAGAAGATTCTATCACTGTGGCCTTCGAAAGGTAATTAGTAGATAGCTTTATACTGAGTTACATTGTGGTTTCAATTTGTGTTATGGTTTGGTTATATAGCAATTAGGGTTTCTCAGTGAAATAAAATTCGATTGTCATGAATGTGGTGTTCTTAATTTGGGGAAATCATGTGTTCGAACATAATGAGTTTTTTTGATAACATCTGATATAAGTTAGTGATTGCAAATTTTTCACATTTGATAACATCTAATATGAGTTTTTGGTATTTTTTTAGCATGATGATTATGGATATTTTGAGTGGCTGGATCCGAAAATTCCAGAATATCAGAAGAGAGTTTTTCTACGATTGAAGGGGGAACGGGATAGATATGTGGAGACAATGAAAATTTTGTCTAATGTGGAGTTAAAAATGTCTGAGAAAGTGAAGTTAGCATAAATGAAAGTTAAAGAAAATAATGCTGAGTTTGCAACAACTGTGGAAGAGTATGAATCATTAGCTGACAAACTGGAGAGGAAGATTCAACAGTATATGAGAAAAGAGGCATTACTGAAAGCTGAGAACAAGAAGCTTAGAGTGGATTTGAAGAAAATTAAAGTCTGGGTGCTCCTCTTTGTG
>CATIWO010288615.1:0-22595 GCA_949673435.1 Macaranga tanarius | reverse complement strand
AGAATATTCAAATTGAAGAAACCTACCAGCAACAACAGGCCGAACTTGAAGCCATAAATCAACAAGAACTGATCTCTCAAGCTGACCAACAAGATCTGACGTCGCAAATTGAACAAGGTGATGCTATAAGAGCTTCCTCTTCTCTACCTGATAACTTTAGAGATATCTCAAGCAATTTAAGTATTGATCTTCATATTCCTCTTACAGGTACAATCAATGAGCGGCAACATAAAATGATAACTCGACGCCAACTTGCCCAACAACCTGAACTTGACCCCGAGTTAGCTATAGCAACACAAAGAGTGAGGGAAAGGAAGAAATATAATTCTGAAGCACTCATGTGTCTGGCTAATATGGAAGAACCCTCAACATGAAAGAAAGTTATTTCCATTCCCCATTGGTACAAGGCAATGAAGGAAGAACTCTCTGCACTTCACTCAAATAAAACCTGGTCTCTTGTACCAAGACCTGCTCACATCAATGTCATAGGATCAAAATGGATATTCAAGACCAAACTAAATAATGACAGTACCTTGAATCATTATAAAGCTCGGTTAGTCGCTCAAGGTTACACCCAAATACCAGGAGTCGACTACAACAAGACCTTTAGCCCTGTTGTAAGAGTCACTACAATTTGGTTGGTTCTTGCCATTGCTGTGACATCCAAATGGACATTGAGACAGCTTGACGTGAAAAATGCATTTCTTTATGGAGAATTAAATGAAACAGTTTTTATGGAACAACCTCCGGGATTCAAGGATTCTCAACTTCCTCACTTTATGTGCAAACTACACAAATCAATTTATGGGCTAAAACAAGCCTCAAGGGCTTGGTTCGACAAATTATCCAAATTTCTTATCCACTTTGGTTTTAGTTGTAGTAGTGCTGATTCATCATTATTTGTTTTATGAAAAAATTTAATCATTATTATTATGCTAATCTATGTTGATGATATTGTGATAACAGGGAATCAAGACTCCTTTATTCAACAGCTCATTGATGATCTAGGCCGAGAATTCGTAATTAAAGACTTGGGCCGTTTACATTACTTCTTGGGATTGGAAGTACAATACACAAATACTGGCATTTACCTGACTCAAAGAAAATATGCCAAGGATTTAATTATCAAAGCTGGCTTGGAAGGAAGTTCACACTTTAACACTCCTATGGCTATGAAAATACAACAAACAGACAAAGATCACATTGAATTCGATGGCAAAATATATCAAAGTCTAGTGGGAGTTCTACTTTATCTAACTCACACCCGGCCGGATATTATTCATGCAGTTCATAAGATATGTCAAAAAGTTAAAAAGCCAACGGTAGGTGATTTCAAAGCTATTAAAAGGATAATCAGATATGTTAAGAGAACTCTAAATTTCGGTCTCCAATTCACTCAACAAAGCTCTCTCAACCTTTATGGATTTTGTGATGCTGACTGGGGAGGATGTTCTACAATAAGAAGAAGCACGTCAGATTATTGTGTGTATCTTGGAAGCAATTGTGTCTCTTGGTCCTCAAAAAAATAACCAACAGTGTCTAGATCCAATACAAAAGCATAATACAGGGCTATGGCTTTAGCTACAGCTGAACTTACATGGATAAGTTTCATAGTCCGAGATATTGGAATTCGATTGCATCAACCTCTGTAATTTTTCTCAGACAACTTAAGTGCATTATACATGACAGTAAATCCTATTTTTCATCCATGATCCAAACATATTGCCATTGATTACCACTTTGTACGAGAAAAGGTTGCGCTTGAAAGTTTGGTTATAAGATTTGTTCGATCTTCTCAGCAAATAGCTGACATATTCACTAAACCGTTAGCCAAAATTACCTTTCAAGGTTTGTGTGACAAGCTTGGAGTTCATAATCTTACCTCCAACTTGGAAAAGGGTGAAGAAGATCAAAACCTGGTCCATGATCAAACAACAGCTAATCAAACAACAACTAATTCCTTATTAATTTCCTCAATTACAGCAAACGGCTAATTCCAGTTTCTTTTCTTATTTGTTTATATTCCTAGAATTATGGTTACCGTTTGTAACCAGCTCCTTATTTCTCCTTTTAGTTTTCTTTCCTAAGTTATCTCTTGTGTGTGTATTTATAGAAGAGGATTCTTTTGTATTTGATTCAAGGAATGAGATTTTAACTTTTTTGTAATCCTCTTTATATTTAACCAACTTGGGGCTTTTTAATATTTCAACCAATGGCTTATCTTCGAACCATGTTTTTTTTGGCGCGATACTATATGAACTCCTGACTTTAAAGACATCGATGGAAACCACGTCATAATTGATATGAATAACTTGACATTTACGGTAACATACGTTTCAGGCAATCAATATAAGAACTTAACACTCATAAGTGGAGAAATAATGCAGCTACTGGATCCATGTCAAGCTACCACTATATACTGGGTTGGAGATTCAACAAAAGTGGTCCGACTCAAGCTCTTGATACATCAAAGCTTCCATCTCTTGATGCGTCAAAGTTTCCATCTCTTACTGTGTCATGGATTTTTCTTCAGTTCCTTCGGATTACAGGACTGGAGCATAAACTTGGAGTGGGTTTCTAGAGAGGTCAACTTTGTGCGTTGATAAATCTGCCAGCAGTGTACATGTTATGGCAGTTTTACATTGCCCGAATAACATGTCTAAAGTTTTCCCTCTCAATATTTACAATCCTGAGATATTAGACAGGTGAACATCTGAGAACTTTACTAAACTCATGAAGAAGCATCCAGGATTCTGAGTCCCAAGAGCTCTCGTGTGCTCTCCCTAAAATTACCACTGAACGTAATTTGAGATCTTTAAGTTAAAAGTCCAAGTCACAAAAGGAATGACTAAGGATATGCAATGCAAGTGACAGCTGCTACAAGATTGATGAATGTGATTCTGGCCCACTCATATGTCATGCTCTTAGCCAAGGAATCGTCAATCAATAGTGTCTCGAACAACATTGATCAATGTAGGAAAAGCTCTTGAGACAGTTCTCACATCTCCCACCACATTTAAATGCTCAAATTTTACTTTAATCTTTGGCATCTTAAAACCGCTTCCCACAATAATTCATCCTTATCTTCCTTCATGGATTCCTCATGGGAAGGTCGAGCAAGTGACTCATGCGAAGGAACAATCAACCTCAGCCATAAGAAAATTACACTTATTTTACGAGCCACAATGAGCCAGGCATCGATGTACAACCTATTTATAAGGATGCTTGATTTGTTTGATCGAATGATCGATCAAAAATGGCAGCTTAGAAAAGAACAATACTATGTTTTAAGCAACGACAGGCTTGATACTCTCCTTACCTTCGTTGAAAATAAGAGCTAAGAGATGGATAGAAATTGTATGAAACATTTGTTCCTGGCAGTAGCCAAAGCCTTCGTACTATGACCAGGGGGAGCATATAAAGACTATTTACTGTAAATCTCGCACCTAGCGGCAAATATATACAACAAAGGAAAAGAAATAGTCCCGTGTATGGAATTGAAGTAACAACAAGCATACCAACAACGATAAAAGTAGCATCAGATAAGTTTTCTGCCTTCATTATTTCTGAGTAATTATAACTCATCATAAATACTAGATGCATATTCATTTGGAGAAACATAAGGTTGCATTATTTGATTTTAAATGGTGACTGAACCATGGCCATTTAAATACTAGATGCATATTCATTTGGAGAAACGCAAGGTTGCATTATTTGATTTTAAATAGTGACTGAACCATGGCCATTTAAATTGTTAAGGAAATGCACAAAGATCTTTATCATGAGCCATATACAAACATGTATATATTATAATCAATTAGCATTATGAATACTGAATTAATGATTCAACAGTGTAACTATGAATGATTTATCATTTAAGAAAAATAAAGTTACATCTAGCGACTAATCAAATGCATTCATAAAGTGAGTGGGCTCACTCGTATTTGAATTTTACATGACATCAATCATTATTGATTTTAATTTAAGACATTAATTTGCCATTATATCATATATGCGATATAGCATCATTATTGATTTTAATTTAAGGTATTAATTTGCCATTATATCATATATACTATATAGCATGAGTCTTTTATCTAATATTTAGTATTGACTGTCATGGCTAAAATAATTGCACTTGTTTACAACACAATATCATAAATCTCTGCATAAATGTCTTATGAGATATCTACAAATCATATATTTTTGCAAATCATATACGATTTGGTATAATAACATGTTGCCACAGAAGGCTTATGTTGTTGCTTGTAGATAAAAAATGATTTCCCATGAGTTGGAGCAGTAAAAAATGGTAGACAAAATCCAAAGTCGAGAGCACTTGAGCTTTGATAAAGCTCATAGCCAAAACTATTAATTCATGAGCAAGGATAAAAGGTCAAAAAGCCAACATCGACAACAAATAATTCCGAATACCACGGACACTCAAAACGCCTTATTAGGCCAACATATTGCTCGATTAGTGAAAAAATAAATTCGAATACCACGGACACTCAAAGCAGCTTATTAGGCCAATATATCGCTTGATTAACAAAAAAATAAGCCCGAATACCACGGACACTCAAAATGCCTTATTAGGCCAACATATTGCTTGATTAGCTGAAAAATAAGTCTGAATACCATAGACACTTAAAATGCCTTATTAGGCCAACATATCACTTAATTAGTGAAAAATAAGTCTGAATACCACGGACACTCAAAGTGCCTTATTAGGCTAATATATCGTTTGATTAGCGAAAAAATAAGTCCAAATACCACGGACACTCAAAGCTCCTTATTAGGCCAACATATCGCTTGATTAGCGAAAAAATAAGTCCAAATACTACAGACACTTAAAACGCCTTATTAGGCCAACATATCACTTGATTAGTGAAAAAATAAGTCCAAATACCACGGACACTCAAAGCGCCTTATAAGGCCAACATATCGCTTGATTAGCGAAAAATAGTCTGAACATTCGGACATTCCAAGCAGGCACCACATGTCACTTAATTAGAGAAAAACTTATCTGAACACTCGAACACTCCAAGCGCCTTATTAGGCCTACATGTCGCTTAACTCTATTCAAACATAAATATTCAACACTAATGGGGGAGACTTTGATAGTCCTAAGCATATAAAAAATAAAAATAAACCTCTCAAGGTTCATATAAATGAACCTCTCAAGGCCACCAAAAACGAACCTCTCAAGGTCACAGAAACGAATCTCTCAAGGTCACAAAAATGAACCTCTCAAGGTCACAAAAATGAACCTCTCAAGGTTCATAAAAATGAACCTCTCAAGGTTCACAAAAATGAACCTCTCAAGGTCATAAAAATGGACCTCTCAAGGTCACAAAAATGAACCTCTTAAGGTTCACAAAAACGAACCTCTCAAGGGTCACAAAAATGAACCTCTTAAGGTCATAAAAATGAACCTTTTAAAGTTCACAAAAGCTTCTATAGCGCTTGTGTCGTGCTACACAATTTGTACAAATAAACTCTACACTCATATGTAATTCGAGTGACATAAACTCTACACTCGTATGTAATTTGAGTGATAAACTCTACACTCGTATGTAATTCGAGTGAAACTCTACGAGTCACATAAATTCTACACTCGTATGTAATTCGAGTAATGTAAATTCTACACTTGTATGTAATTCGAGTAATGTAAATTCTACACTTGTATTCAAGTGGCATAAATTCTACGCTCGTTAAGTAATTCGAGTGAAATAAATTCTATACTCGTAAGTAATTCGAGTAAGATGAAATGCTTTACTCATAAGTAATTCGGGTAAAACAAGCAAAAGGCTCGCAAGTCCTCTATACTTAAATGATATATTAATCCCTGATTAGGGATTACATATTCAAAAATTAAATGAGACAACGATAAATTTAACGAGTACCTCAACACTCATGGCTCTCTGCTTGGATAATCAGAATGGAAAAACCAAATTTTATCGAACATAAATATTCGACACTATTCGAGGAAAACTCTTAAAAGTCCCAAGAGGATATGTGCGTAGAGATAAAAATGTCGACATAAGTCATGGATAACATTCATCTTCAATTCAAAGGCTGCAAAACACTAAATATGAGCATAATGCTCGACAATCAAACACAGTGTTCGTCTATAACAAGCATTATTCGTAAATACTCGTCAATTGTAAAAAGCCATTTGTACGAACATCCATGTATGACACTCATACAACATGCTTGTACGAGTCTTATATAAAGCAATGATAATCGAGTGCATTTAAACAATACTCATACAATAAGGCACTAACCAAACGAAATGATCGAATAGATATTCGAACATCCTTATAAAGAATAAGCAACTCGGTGTGAGTGTCTTTATGCTCATAAACACCGAATGACTTACTATTCGTTGGCAATAAAATTTCTCATTACGGATCTCATAATAAATCAATAATAAATCACTAAGCTCCGATGCATATAATATACAAGTATCATGAAGCTTGTGAGAAATGAACGAGCTCTAAAAAATTGTAAGAAACGAATAAGTGTTTCACAATACTGTAAGGGGTCTTCCGTAAAAGTACAAATCTTAGAATTTATAAAGGGCAAGTATCTCGACACTCATAAAATTTTTTACTTAGAATAAGCAGTCAGAATGAAGAATTAATTTTTGTCGAACATAAATATTCGATACCATTGGGGGGGGGACTTCTGATAAATATAAGAAAAGATCATGTTCCAAACCCCAAAGATCCAAGTCCAAAGAGGACTCTATATCCACATGGGAAATCAATGATCAATAAGGATAAAAAGATATAATTAGTAATGAATTAGGACTCACATGATACTAATCCGAATAGGACTAGGTATGTCCTTCTTATGCCTATATATAGGCTCATATTTCTCTTAAATATCTATCTTGTATAGACTTTCTCTAACTTAAGCATCGGAGAACCTATGGATTAAAGATCCTAGGCTCATCCAAGGTTTTCTTTTGTGCTTGTAGGTCTGGAGGAGGTTCGACATTCATCAATCACTAATTTGATCATAACTTAAACAGTTGGATCATTCATATAAGGTTGACTTTTAGCAGACTTCAGATAACGAGCTCAAGTGCCCCATCTTCAGTGTTGACAACCCATACACTAGTGTATATTCTTAAAAATGTCAGCAACAATAATTCTTTTATTGTTCTTCGCTTCAGGGCTCCTTTTCTTCACCTTGTATTGGTTTACAATTCATCACAAAGATCTTGTAAAAGCTTTATCATTTCTTAATGAGTACAGGGATAAAGAGTCTGATGACATTAATTACCAAGAACCATACACACCTGATGAAGAGGGGTTGCTTACTGTGGACGTGAGTTGTTTCTTATAGGCATTGTTGACTGTGTAAAACATTAGCTATTTTGTATGGAGTAATTATAGGAAGCCTATACAGTATTTTAAGAATAGGATTCTTCTTTTCTTCTTTTCTAAAAATATTTCTATATATATTACCTTCAATATGAGAGAATAATATACTGATAACATAAACCTAAAGCATTATTGTTAATATGGTATCAGAGCCAGTGCCGAAATTACCAAACTGCTTTAAAATTCTTCTTCCTTGAAACTCATACTAAAAAAATAAATAGAACAACAAGGATATGGTATTCCAGCAACAACAACTAGCACACTAATTATTATCCAACAAGACAATTCTAACTTTCCCACAAGTATCATTCTAGATAAGACTAATTAGTCATTATGGTCTCAACTTATGGAGATGTGCATTGGAGCACGCAACAAGGCTGGATATCTCATTGGAACAACAACAAAACCTACACTAGACGACTCTAATTTTAGGACATGGATCACCAAAAATCAAAGGTTAAAAAGTTAGCATATTGACTCAACGTGTCCATTGCTAATGCAACGATTTATTCATCTCCCTACAACCAAAGAAATATGGGAGGCTGTGTAAAAACATTTTTATGATGGATCTGATGAGACTCGTCTTTTTAAATTAAATCAAAAAAATTTTCTCTATTACATAAGATAGTAGACCATTGTCCACATATTACAATGAACTTGTTGCCATTTTTTAAGAAATTGACCACATATCAATTTCTTAAGAATGAACTATTGAAGGAGTAGTCTAGTTACATTTGGTAATGGCTAGACTTCGAGTTCATATTTTCCTAAGTGAACTTGATTCTGAATTTGATCAGGTTAGGGGAGAACTTTTATGCAAAGATCCAAAACTGGATTCAGAAAGCACATATGCATATGTAAGGAGAGAGTATCAATAAAGACAAATGATGAGAGGCCCTCGGTAAATTCTTGAACACTCAGCTATGGTGGTTACTCGAACCTGATAAGGATCATCATCTGGTCCTAGCAAGAATCGCAGAAATCTTTCTATTGGGAAGTCTAACAATCTTATGTGTGATCATTGTAGTGAATCAGATCACTCGAAGCAACGTTGTTATGAGATCATTGGTTATCCATGAAAGAAGGCTGTTGGAAAGGCTATGGTGACAAATGCGAATGAAGCATCATACAATGATGAGGAAAAATCATTACCAATGGCAAGTATTACTCATTCAAGTATTGTGAGTAAGGAAAATGCTCTCTCTGTAATTTCTATGAATAATACCTGGATTATCGATACAAGTGAATCAAATAATATGATTAGAGAATTTAGTCAATTATCATATAATCATCTTTCTCCTTAGTCTTTTATTTTAGTGGCTAATAGTACTACATGTCCTGTTGTTGGGCAAGGACCTGTCAACTTATCTAATACTCTTATACTGAATTCTGTTTTAGTTATACCATCTCTTGAAAATAATCTATTGTTAGTTGGGCAAATTACCTCTACTCTTAATTGTACTGTAATTTTTTGGCCTTCCTTCTATGTTTTTTAGGATATTCTGACTAGGAAGACTCTTGGTTATACTGTTAAACATAGAAAATTATATTATTTGGAGTTAACAAAGAATGGAGGACAAAAGTTTAATCAAGCACATCAGACTAGTAGTCTAGAACACCACATAAACACTATCTGGCTATGGCACCGATGATTGGGTCATCTTTCTTTTGGATATCTTAGGAAATTACAACCTCATCTTTTTTCAAACTGAAGGAATTCAGATTTTCACTGTCATGTTTGTGAATTGGCAAAGAGCCATCATGTTCCTTATTTCCCTAGTTTAAATAAAAGTTTTGAGCTATTTGAAGTTATACATTTAGATGTAAAGGGACCTCCAAAAATTCCTTCGCTATCTAAAGCTCGATATTTTATTACATTTATTAATGAATGTGCATGTATGACTTGGATATCATTACTTAATAAAAAAAAGTGATGTTTGTAAAGCCTTTTCAGAATTTTACAATATGGTGAGCACTCAGTATCAGAAATAAATACGAATTTGGCAAACGGATAATGCTGTGGGGTTTATGGATGCCTTTCTTGGGAATTTTTTACGTCAGCATGGAATTCGCCATTAGACCTCTTGTACTTATACTCCGTAACAAAATGGCTTAGCGTAATAAAGGAATATACATATACTAGAAGTAGTTTGTGCTTCTCTCTTTGGGATGAACATGCCACGATTTTATTAGGGTAAGGCCATAAAATCTGTTATTTATCTTATTAACCGCTGCTCATCTCGAGTTTTAGGTTTTCAAACTCCTACTTTCAATTCCTCACCTTCCAAACCTTGAACCTTGGGTATTTGGATGCATAGTGTATGTTCATATTCCTCAAGCCTTAAGAACTAAACTTGAATTATGTGTAAAAAAGTACATTTTATGGGTTATTTAGATATTTTAAAAGGGTACCGGTGTTATGACCCTCAAACTCACAAGTTGCATATCACATTGGATGTTTTTTTTCGAGAATCGGAACCGTTTTATTCAAGGGGAGTTTCCATATCTTCTTTTTAGAAGGAGAATGGTGGAGAAGAGAACATGTTGCAAGGCATGAAAAGGAATATAGAAGAATACACAGAGCTGGATGAAGTGGTTAACTTCTTAGAATTGGAAGAAATCAGTTATCAAAGGTTGAGTGAAAGTAACAATGAGGACAATAACCACCATGAAGAAGAATAACCCGATAGTACAAATCTTCCTACTTTAACACCATTAACCGAAGAGTCTATTTGGAATATCCAAAATGACAACTCTCAGGTAACCTCAAGTCCAACATCTAATAATTCTGCTAATGAGCTTTTTGTTCTTCCTGAAAATTCAGTTCTGAGGTCCCACAAAGATTAAACAAAGGTGTTCCAAAGAAATAATATGAACCTTATCACAAAGCCTTCTACCTAAAAATTATCTAAAATATATGCACTTACTGTTAATCAATTATATAGTGTGTCTATTTCTAGTAATGTGCAGGAAGCTTTAAATGATCCAAAACTAAGGCAATGAATGAAAAGATGGAAGGTCTGCAAAAGAACTCTACTTGGAAACTCACTTCACTTCTTGAAAAAATGAAAGCAATCAGATGTAGATGGGTATACACCATGAAACTCAAAGTTGATGGGAGCATTGATAGGTATAAAGCGAGGCTATTCATAAAGGCTTATACACAAAATATAGGGTGGATTACCAAGAGACCTTTGCACTAGTAGCCAAGCTAGATATGGTTCACATTCTTATCTCTATAGCAGTAAATCAGGAATGGCCTCTAAAATAATTTGATGTTAAAAATGCCTTCCTTAATGGGGAGCTAGAGGAAAAGGTATACATGGAGCTACCACCAAGTGTAAAACTTGATTCATAAAAAAGAAATAAGGTTTGCAAACTGAAAAAATCATTATATGGGCTCAAGTAATCACCTAGAGCCTAGTTTGGGAGATTCTCTATGGCAATGAAAGCTTTTGGTTATAAACAAAGTAGTGCAGTTCATACATTATTCATAAAACACAAGGAAGGGAAAGTGATAACTTTAATTGTGTACGTAGATAATATGGTTCTGATTGGAGATAATTATAAAGAAATGAAGCTTATACAAGATTACTTGACAATTGAATTTGAAATGAAGGACTTAGGACAACTTAAATACTTTTTAGGTATCTAAGTAGTGAGGATAGATCAAGGAATTGCTCTTTCTCAAAGAAAATATATACTTGATCTCTTGACTAAAATTGGAATATTAGCATGTAAACCAGCCAAAACTCCTATTGAAATAAATCATAAGCTTGGAATTTTTCCTAATCAAGTTCCAACAGATAGAGGGAGCTACCAACGGCTAGTTGGAAGGTTAATTTACTTATCATACACTAGGCCGAATATAGCTTATGCAGTGAGTGTTGTTAGTCAATTCATGCATCGGCCGAGTGAAGAACATATGGATGCAGTGTACCAAATTTTGAGATACTGGAAGGGCTTTCTAGGAAAAGGTTTTTTTTCCTTAAAGAATAATGTTTCTAATATTGAAGGATATACGGATGCGGACTGGGTAGTTGATCAAATAACTAGAAAAAAAACATCAGTTTACTTTACTTTTGTGAAAGGAAATCTTATAACATGGAAAAGTAAAAAAAAAAAAAAGGTTATTGCAAGGTCAAGCACAGAAGCATGAGTTTCGAGGAATGGCCTATAGAATTTGTAGTTACTATGGATTAAACATAATTTATCAAATTTGGGGATTAAGAATACAAGGCCTATGAATCTTTATTGTGATAATAAGGCTTCCATTGAGATTGCACAGAATCCTATAACACATGATCATACTAAACATGTTAAAGTTGATAGGCACTTCATTAAAGAGAAGTTAGATTAAAAAGATTATCCAATTTCCTTTTGTAAAGTCTGAAGAACAGCTTGCTGATGTTCTTACAAAAGTAGTTTCAAAGAAAGCATTTCATAATATGATTAGCAAGTTGGGAATGTTGGACATTTATACTCCAACTTAAGGGATAGTGTGGACGTGAGTTATTTCTATAAAGGAGTTGTTAACTGTGTAAAACAACATTTATTTTGTAGGGAGTCATTATAGGAAGCCTGTATAGTATTTTACTATAATAGGAAGTATAGTATTTTACTAGAACATGATTCTTCTTTTCTTCTTTTCCAAGAATATCTTTATATATATTACCTCTAATATGAGAGAAAAATATACTGAATTTATAAACCTAAAGCGTTGACACACCTGATGAAGAGGGGTTAGTTACTGTACTAATAGAGAAAAATTTTAGCTAGTTCATTGCTAGGCATTAATATGTGATGGTCAACTTTTATTAACCTCAGTGTTATTGGAGTAAACAATTGGCACCCGAGTACGCAACTACTGTAAATATCCTGAAAGGAGAGGCAGTACTTGCAAAAGTCGATATCAGTATGGAAACAACAACAGATTTGGTACAAAAGTACAAAACAAAAATATTAGGCTCTCCTAATATGTATTTCTTTGTTGGTAGAGTTAACATGCATACTTATTATGATGAAAGGGAAAGGCAAGCTTTTTTTTTTTGTTCTAATTTAATCTTTATGTATATATATATATATAAGTTGTAGGTTCTTGCATCTTCAAATTGCAGGATTGCAATTATGAGTTAGGTGAGAAAGAAGATGAGCCCTAGTACTCAAAGCAGGATAAACTGAATTAGAAATGCTATTTTCTGATAGCATTATATAATTTTGGGATTCCTTGTGACACTTTAGGGGTGGTGAAAAAGGCAATTGACCTATTGGTTTGGGCACAAAGATGGAAAATCATGTGTGTGGAAGAGTGTTCTTATTTAGGTGGTCAAAGTCTAGAAATAAGAAAGAAAGACAATGTATATGGATGTTAATTATGTACATATTTTTAATGGAAAGGTTATTAACTATAGAAAGTTAATTACAATTGCTTGCTAAACATTCTAAAGATGTCTAAACATTCTAAATATATTTTGAAAGTTAATTACACATTAGAACTAAACATTCTAAATATATTTATATAAATATATGATTTTCCATTGAAGCTTCTATTTGTCCATCTGGAAACAGGTAATAAAGACGTTGTTTTCTCAATCTCTACCAAGATGGATGTCTCTGTTGACAACAGTAATTGCCTGTGATGCTAAGTGCTGTTAGTTTAGACATTTTGCTTTGATATTTTATATTTTGTTATAATCTATGTAAAATGCTCTAGAATCGTATAGAAAATTTGTAAAAGTTAAAATTTGTGATGGAGCTTAAAGTTAGGCAAACAAACTTCCTTAATTTATGTGAAGTTAGTAACTTGCTGGATGTATATTTTGCTGTATAAATATCTATAAACAAGCTAATGAAAGATGTAGCCTTTTTCAGCATTAAAAAAACTCTATTATTTTCTTCTCTAAAAACCCAACAGTGGTATCAAACTAGAGAAAGTTTTTCCTCTGATCTTTGTAGGACTGATTGTGAGAGAAAACAAGAAAGGAAACATAGTATTTCCTTTAATCTTTGTAGGACTGCTTGTGAGAGAAAACAAGATAAGAAACCTCACTTAAAACCATAAAAACTTGAGAGATTAAGTAATCTATGTGATGGCTACAAGCAGCAGTATTTCTACTCTTTCTCCTCCATTCTTCACAGGAGAAAATTATCATATGTTATCTGTGAAGATGGAAGCATATCTCAGGGGTCTACTACTTGGGATGCCATTGAATTAAACTTTGAAACTGAATTGTATGAGAGTCCAACTCTAAATCGAGTCAAGATGTATGAAGAAAAGGTCTCTAGAAAATTTAGAGCCTTAAGTAGTCTTCATCCAGTAAATGAGATGGTTTTCATAAGGATCATGGCATGCAGAACAGCAAAAGAAGTCTGGGAAAAACTGAAGTTAGAATTTCAAGGAAATGAAAAGAAAAAACAAACGTAGATTTTCAATTTGAGAAAGGAGTTTGAATTTTTCAGAATGAAAGAGACTGAGAATGTAAAGGAGTACATTAATATAGTTTGAATTTTTCAGAATGAAAGAGACTGAGAATGTAAAGGAGTACATTAATATAGTTATGAAAATTGTTAATCAAGTAAGGTTATTGGGTGAGGACCTACCATAAAGAAGAGTTATGGTAAAGGTAATGGTGACTCTTCTAGAAAGATTTGAGGTAAAAAATCTCCTCACTTAAAGATGCTTGGGATCTATCTCAGCTTTCTCTCACAGAGCTTGTAAGTGCTCTACAAGCTGTTGAGCAAAGAAAAGCCTTTAGAGAAGAAGAAACATCAATAGAAAATGCTCTTGCTGCATTCCATAAAGAAAAATCACAAACTAATGATGAAAAGAGAAGCTCAAATTTAAGCTCAAATAGGGGTAAATGTAAGAATTTTTATCAGAACAACAAAAAGGAAGAACAGAGGAAGCAAGTATCCACTTTGTCCTCACTGTAAGAAAATAAATCATACTAAAAATTATTATTGGTTTAAACCTGGAGTTCAGTGCAAAGCCTGCAAGTAGTTTGGACATATGGAAAAAGATTGTCTAAGTAATATAAATCAACAAAATCAAACTCAGCCTACCCAAGAAGAACTTAAAGTTCAGGAGGAGATGCTCTTTTGTTGCTAATGCCACGGAAGAATACTCAGTTACAGTAGAAAATTTTAATACTTAGATGATCGACAGTGGCTGCACACATCATATTTCAGTAGATGTGAAGAATTACAAGACTTTGGACATAAAACATTATTCCAAAATGATCCATGGATATGGCAGATTAGTTGATGTCAAAGGAAAGGGCTCTATGATGGTGCAAACACTTTAAGGTATAAAGTTGATCACTGATATTTTATTTATGCCTAAAATTACATACAACTTGCTGAGTGTTGGTCAGTTGTTGGGAAAAAATTTTAAATTATTTTTCAAAAATAAAAGATGTGAAGTTTTTGATCCAACTGGTGTTAAAATTTTCTTTTATGAAGTTTTTGATCCAACTTGTGTTAAACTTTTCTCAATTAAAATGAGAAAAAGAAGTTCTTCTTTTGAATGGGATCAAACTAAAATCAAAGCTCTCACTACTGTGGTAGATGAAAATGTTATTTGGCATAAATAGTTTAGTCATACCAGTTATGCTTCTATAAAACTTCGTCCAAGTGGAGGCATGATGATTGATATGCCTTTTATTCATAAGTATGTTACTATGAGTAATGTTTGTCAATTTAGGAAAATAAGTCAGACATCATTTTCTATAAACCAAGTTTGTACAGCCATTAATAAGATCCTTAAACTCATGAGCCATGTTCTTGCCACTAAGCTTAAGGTTTGCCTTACTGAGGTTAGGAAGAATGATACTTGCCCTTGGCTTAGACCTGATGGTAAGGTTACTATTGAGCACTATAATGAAATTGGTGCAATGGTTGCAGTTTGTGTACCTAATGTACATGTCTTCATATGATGAAATTACTAAGACCTTAAAGGGCATGTAATCAAGCCTATGACATCCAAATTACCACCCAACCTGATGACCCTCATCGAGTAGGAAGTAGACCAGCCTTTTCAGCCTGAACTCTTACTTCTTACCCCATAGTAGGATGGGAAACTGTTCGAAAGTAGCTAGTCTTATCCTCGGCCACTCACTGAAACTCTTATTTTAATGCCCAAAGATCTACCTTTTAGAACATCTAAGACTGAGAAGACTGATGCCATTAAGGTATAAGCTGCTATCGAATCTAGTTATCCGAAAGTGACATACTTAAGATACGAATGAATAGGAATAGAAAGAGAATAGGCTGAGAATGCCCTGAGAGAGGGAGCTGTGAGGGAAGGGATTGAAGATGGCATTGAAGGGGCTGTTGTCGGATTCTTGAAAAATACCTTGATGAGAAGACCGTCTTCCACTTTAATACATCAGGTTGTTTTTTTATTGATGGCATTTATGGTGATGTAAATTTCATTGGAAGTAAAATCATTATTGATACTTATGGTGATTGGGAAGCTTATAATGGTGTTTTTTCAGGAAAGAACCTAACCAAGGTGGACAGAAATGGTGCTTACATTGTTGGACAAAATCTTACTCACAGATGCATTGTCAAGGATTCCTATACTATTAATGGGTCTCCAAATCAAATTATAGAAGAAGAAGACTCAAATGATGAAGATTATGTTGTCAAAGGCACTAAAACACTAGAAAACACATACAACAGATGCAATTTTCCATTGTTAAAACCTGCAAATTCAGATGAAGTTATAAACATCTTTGAATCAAAGGTTGCCTTCGAGGAGGAGCTTAGTTTGATAGAGAAAAATAAAACCTGGATGCTTGTAAATAAACCTTTTGACAAACAAGTGATTAATGTGAAGTGGAAATTTAAGAAGCTGAAGTTCAATTGGAAAAAAATATTTATCAAAATATTATGAAAAGGAAGATTTCAAATGCTCAAAGAAGTTAGGAGTCACCAACAGCACCAACATCAAAGAGGAGTATTGATAACAGTAATTGCCTATGATGCTAAGTGTTGTTAGTTTAGACTTTTTTCTTTGATATTTTGTATTTTGTAATTATTATAATTTGTGTAAAATGCTCTAAAATTCTGTAAAAGATTTGTAAAATTTAGAATTTGTGATGGAGCTTAAAGTTAGGCAAACAAACTTCTTTAATTTATGGGAAGTTAATAACCTGTTGGATGTATATTTTATTGTATAAATATCTATGAACAAGCTAATGAAAGATGAAGCCTTTTCCAAGATTAAGATGAAGCCTTTTCCAGCATTAAAAAAAAAACTATGTTCTTTTCTTCTTTAAAAACCCAACATTCTCCTCCACCACGTCAAGCAAGCTTACCTTCATCTTCGTGCCTGTCCAATTCCAATTCGCAGCCTTAGCACTTCAACTACAAGATTCTATGGGCTTCGACTAAATCCGCTCACCAAAACTCAATAATGTTACCAGAATTTTTGTTTATATTCCACCGAGATTCTAATTACCAGTCACAAAATGAGTAAAGCCTCTGGCAAGTTATTCCAAACTCAACTAGTCAAAAACTCTTTTACGCTTGGTAAATGAGCATCTAATTTGATAAACAAGCCGAGTTCAAGCATTTAAAGTTGGGCCCCTTTAGACTCATAAATAGACTTGTAAATAGATTCATTATTATACTTGTGATCAAGTTTATAAACCAACTCCTAAATAAATTTGTTTAATTTAATTATTAAGTAAAGGTAATCTAAGTTAAATTTTTATATTAAATATTAGAATTAAGTACTTATTTATTAAGTAAATGTAGTATTTAAAATTATTATATAATACTAATTTAGTATTAAGTTAATATGATATTAATTTAAATTACCAGTAAAGTAAATATAATTTAAATTATTAAGTGTAATGAAAAATTATGTAGTTTGATGATAAAATTACATAATTTTGTTGTTGAATTAGTATTACTATTAAATTAATATATTTTAAATTATAAAATTAAATAAATATTATACAATACTAATTTAATATTAAGTATTAAGCAAATAAAATTTAAATTACTAAGAATAATAAAAAAAATTATACATTCATAATTAAAAATGATGAAGTTTTAATGTAAAGTAGTATTAGTATATAATATCAATATAGTATTAAGTACACACTATAACATCTTGTCCTAGAATCCCCTAAGTTCTAGATAGAGTTATGGACTTATTGCTATAGAAATAAGTTCCGAGGATTGTATTGTGCCTAAGGAATTTTTTGGGGTCAAATGGATATTTTATAAAAAAAGTATATAAAAATAATAATAATAATATATTTTTTGAGGTTACTGTAGCAACCCCACTTCCCTACATTTCTTCTCCTTCATGTCACCATTTTTTTTATTTTCTTTCTTCCTTCCATCATTTTTCTTTTCTTCTTCTTTACTTCTACTCCATCAATTTTTCTTCTTCTTTTTCTCTATCTTAAGGATTTGAACAATAATTCAAGACTTGACTCAATCAAATTCAAGATTTATATATATATTTTTAGGTAAGTTTTTATATCAAACTTTTAAATCTTTAAATCATGCAAAAAAGGATGTTTCTGTTGAATTTTGAGTGTAAATGCTTGAATTGATCGAAAATGGACCCTGAGATGTTGAGGATTGTGTTTGGACTTATTTTTAAGTGAATTCCAGTGTTTTGGGTGTTTTCAGGTGCATTTCTATAGTATCGGGTCGTAGAGGTGGTGCCTCAGTGCTGAGGAGGCGCCCAGTAATGACGCAACATCTCAGCAGCTCTGGGGTGCACCTCAGGAAGTTTTCGGACATCAAAACCATATTTTGGGCGTTTTTGGACCATTTTTTGAGTCTCAAACCATGTTCTTTAGCTGTAGATCATTCTAAGTTGAGTAGAATTAAGTTTTAGCTTGTGTTATAATGATAATTGTTATAGATATTAGGATTAAACCTAGTGGAAGCCGTAGAGGCTAGATCAGGGCCAGCGAACTAGTTTTCGTTTTGGCTAGCTCAAGTGAGAGGATATATATATAAAACTATTTCGAAACCAATTATATGAAATAATATGTTTTTATGGTTTGGAAAATGGTTTTCTATGTTATAAATCTGATGTTTCCTTACAAATAATATTTTTTATCATGTATTAGTTTATAAAGCACGATTGAATAAATTTCTTAGATTTATTTCAATAAATGGAAACATGTAGCTAATATGTATTGTTGATAAAGCAAAAGTTGTTTATTATAAGGATATGTTTAGTACAACAATTATGTTTCATCTTTATTTAATTATTAGCTTTACGATTTATCAAGTATGTTTTAATAGCAGTTTGAGAAATATGAATGATTTGGTTATGATCAAAACTATACACTCGTATTATGTACCCATTAGATTGCACCATGAAGACTAATGTTTACTTTAGCAAGATTATTATGAATATTAAAAATATTATCTAGAAACTGTCTTGGGGACAACGCTTGGTTGTACATATAGCCTTGGGGGTGTATAGTCAGGTGGTTAGGCCTCGGGGGCCAGCTCTGCGCATGTGTATGAGCAGTTTTATTATAGCAATATTATGCACATGGGACGCCAGGTCATTAAAGCTGCCCATTGTGTTAGCACAATCTTTGGTTATACATTAATGAGTGTATGGATAATTTCTTCGACACGAATATAAATTCTCAGATTATCTTAGTTTTATAGCAACAGCACAATTATGATATCACGTTACTTCAGTTAGCTATAGTCGGATTATTTATATCTAGCTTTTATGTTATTTCAACAGTTTATTTATTTATATTAATTGCAAGGTAGCATTATGAACATATTGTTTTATGATATATCAACAACATATTAATTATTATTATTATTATATTCAAGCGATTTTATTGATATATTTATAATTATTTTAGTAGATAACTTGTGTTCCCACTTTAAATTATTGCATTTAAAATTAGTCCACTCACTGAGTATTTTTGTACTCACATTTTATTTTTAAATGTTTTCAGAACCAGAAGTGTAGCATTTGCCGTAGCTCTTAGGATCATTTTAGTGCCCATCCGTGTCTAGTAGAGGTTGAGCCAATAAACTCGGATATTGAGACTTTTGTATTATTTTTAAGATATAACTATTATTCAGTTGATAGAATTCTACTAAATTTTATTATATATAAGGAAGATCTTTATGAATTAAAGTTGTTAATTACGTATGAATTGAATCAAGTTTATGTTTAGCATAGCATAGCCCGCTTGTCACGCCCGGCTCCATAGCTAGTGGGGCGGGTGTGATAACTTAATTAGTATCAGAGCCTAGATTTATAGAGCCTAGGGTAAAAAGTTAGTTTAAAATAGCTTGATTTTAGCAGTTTGTTTAGATTTAGTAGTTGCATAGTATTTATCTGTGGAATAGAATTGTTAAGTCTAAGACTTTGTTATTATTGTGGTTTTATAGATCATGCCGCTAAGACTTAGAGGTGATAAAGGCGGTAGAGGCCGTGGTAATTGTGGTCGCGTCGCTAAACTTGATGATATTGGCTAACCTCAAAGGTGTCTTTTTGATCATCCGAAGAGAACGGATGATATGTTAGTTAGTATAGGGGAATATAAGGATTCCACCTCAGCTGGAATATCAAGAGTGTATCCAGCTACTCCATAGCCACAACCAGTTCCTACACCTCCAGTTCAGCCACCAGTTCCACCTATTCCTCAGCCAGAGCCACCAGTACCTCAATTTTAAGCTGATTGCTGATAAATTTGAAGACCTTTATCACTTTGTTTCAGAGAATATGCTGTCAAAAGAAATTAAGTGCGATCGATTCAGAAGTGGACTGAAAGCTCAATTAAAGACTTGAATAGCCTAGTATAAAGGAAATAACTTTCGAGAGTTGGTTCAAAAGGAACTAACTTTTGAGAAGGCAAGGAATGAGGAAATGAAAGTAGAGTAGAGGAACAAAAGGTTTAATCTAAGTTCTTTTTAAGGATTTTCAAATAAGCAAGTTAATAGAGGGGGTAACACATTTCCACCTAAAACTAGATATGGTGGAAGTGGTGAAGGCTCTCATATGAATAAAGGTCAATAAGGAAATTAACCATAGATGAGCTAAAGTTTGTTTGGTAGCCAGCTGGAAGTTCGGCTAGTGGCCAAAGGTAAGCTCGAGGAGGTACAATGTAAAATAACCTAAGGAGACCTACTTACCCTCAATGCTCAAGTTGTGGTAAATTCCATGAAATAGAATGTAGAAAGAAATCTATGGGATGTTATGAATGTGGAGAAGTTGGCCATATTAAGAGAGATTTCCCTTCTTTAGCACAATATGGTGGTTCAGAGCAAGGAGCCATTGTGCCTAGAAACCAGAGTGGTAGTTGGAGCTATCCATAAAATAGGCAGATCACCACTGATTCTAGCCCTAGTATGGGTAGAGGTCGCGGTGTTGCCATAACATCTCAATAAAGTCAGAGTTCTCAGCAGAATTGACCTATGATGCAGGCTAGAGTCTTTACGATGACACAAAAAGAAGCACTAGCATCTCTAGAAGTTGTTACGGGTATGTTGACTATCTTTGATCGAGATGTATATGTGCTATTTAACCCGAGAGCTATACATTCCTTTATGTCTTATTCTTTTGCTTTACATGCTAATATTAAGCCTAGTTCTTTATATGCTAATGTGATTGTTAGCAATCCTTTGGGGAACTATAAGGTTTGTGCGAAAGTGTGCAGAGATTATGTAGTTAAGATAGGTGAGCATGAGCTTCTAGCTAATTTAGTTCCCCTAGAACTCCAAGGTTTAGATGTAATCTTGGGCATGGATTGCCTATCTCACCATCATAATATAGTGGATTATTTTAAGAAGGTAGTAGAGTTTAATCATCCTGGGAAAGCTAAATTTTCTTTCCAAGGGGTAAGACATACTCTTTCTTCTTATGTGATATCAACCATGACTGCAAGGAAAATGCTAAGGAAAGGTTATCAAGCATATCTTGCTTATGTGGTTGATACTAAGTTTGAAAGGCCAAAGGTAGAAGAGATTCCAATACTATGCGAGTTTAGAGATGTTTTTCTCGAAGATCTTCTGGGTTTACCTTTAGATAGAGAGGTTGAATTCTCTATAGATGTGATTCCCGGTATAGCTTCAATTTCACAAGCACCTTATAAAATGGCTCCAGTAGAATTAAAGGAATTGAAGACTCAATTGCAGGAGCTATTAGAAAATGGCTTTCATTAGGCCTAGTGTATCACCTTAGGGAGCACTAGTGTTGTCCGTGAAGAAAAAGGATGGTTCCATGAAGCTATGTATAGACACTACAGGAAAATTGGGCATTAGAGACGTTTTCGTTTGAGACGTTTTGTAAAACGTCTCTAATTATTAACCTTTTGAGACGTTTTATAGCAAGCGTTGCATAAAAGAAAAAAATTTAAGGCGCCAAGTTTGTGCACGCAATTTACTTTTTCACTGCCTTTTTAGGACAAAATTTTAATAATTAGAGACATTTTATTTTTATCATTAAATAATAAATTTTAGCTACAAAAATGTATGTCTCTAAATGTGTACCTTTTGATATGTTTTCTAAAAATCGTCTCCTATAGTTTACTGTAACTATTAGAGACATTTATAATTATGTCCCAAAAAATCTTTATGTGAGTTGTCCCCTACTTACTTTTTTCTTCCTTCTTATTTCATTTTTCCTTTTCTAAACCTAATTCCCTTTCCCTTTTGTAAACAAATACCCGATTCAACCAAATGAGACCCATTTAACTAAATAATAAATTCCCTTCACTTTCCATTTACCTTTCCCTAATTTCCCTTCACTTTTCCTGTCTATTTTCTCTTTCACCACTTCTCTTCCTTTTCTAATTCTTAGTGTTAAACTTGATAGTGAGCATTAGTGGAGTAGTTGCTGCCCAACAGTTGATGCTTATGTTATTATCTCTGCATGCCTCTTGAAAGGATGCTGACCTAATTTCGACGAGAAGAGATTATGGAAGGGCATCTATTACTTTAAATATACTTTTTTATTTATGTGATTATGCTTCATTTGAAATGGAAATCATGATAGTCATATTCCCATAATCATGGATACTAATCATGTGCCTTTATCTTGAACTTGCATATCATTTAAGTCCTCTCTTAACCCAAATGGTTGGCAATTTTGTAAACAATATTCTAATTTAATCTTAGTGGTTTCTTATGAATGCATATATAGCATTTATTCATGCTTGGTGCAGAGATTTTCCTTGCTAGGATTTG
>CATIWO010288600.1:0-11669 GCA_949673435.1 Macaranga tanarius | reverse complement strand
GTACGCACTCGATGTAGTGCCAATGGTAATGTAACTCTATGGTGAGTGTATATGGACTAAGTATGGGATTTAAAGACTATATTTATTATCATGAGAATGTGTCTTATATATACAATTATATGCTCTATTTAATCAGCTCTTATATGATAGGTATATGTGTACAACTGTTTTCGTAGTTGCTTATTGAGTTGCAAGCTCACCCTCTTTGCTGTTAAAATTTTAGGAGTTGATTCTTGATTAGATAAGGGCTTGAAGATTGCATCTGAGACTTTAGGTGGGCTGAATTGAGCTATGGTGTACCCAACCATCATCTTTCATATGCATTTTGGCATTTTAAATATGGCATTATGTGTAGAAGTTAATATTTGTAGTCATATGTATTACTTTAGATAAGCATGTATGAGATACTTGACATGTATGTAATGTATGTACATATTAATATAATATGTATTTATAAGTATCTTTATGATTTGAGAAATTATTTATTATGCCCTTAGTGAATGTTTGATTATGCCACGTGTATGATTAGGTTTGGGGGCTTCACACATTGTGTGATGAGATTCAGAGGATGTTGAATTTGTTCTGGTGGGGTACTCGAGCAAATGGTGCTAAATCTATACATTGGGCATCTTGGGATAGACTTTGCTTGCATAAAGAAAGGGGAGGTATGGGATTTCGGCATTTGCATTATTTTAATTTGGCTATGTTAGCTAAACATGCTTGGAATTTAATTTCTAAACCCGATACTCTTTGTAGTCGTATTATCAAAGCTAAATATTTCCGTTTTGGGGATTTTTTTGAGTCAGCTTTGGGTTCAAACCCGAGTTTTATTTGGAAGGGTATCTGGAATTCTAAGTCTGTTATTTTGAAAGGAAGAAGATGGTGGGTTGGGAATGGGTCATCTATACGTGTGTGGTCTGACCCTTGGCTTAGCGACAGTCCTTCTTTCTTGATTCGTTCTCCTAAACCTGCTGGTATTGATGATATTCTTGTTAAGGATTTGCTAAAGTCTGATGGCATGGAATAGGATATGGAGATAATCTCTGCTCTTTTTGTGCAAGCAGATGTTTATGATATTTTAAGAATTCTTATTGGGGAAGATGATGCTTTAGACAAGTTAATTTGGCATTTTGACAACCGGGGCTTGTATACGGTAAAGTCTGGATATAGGGTTGCTTGTGATTCTATTGTTCCAGATTCAAATAATCTTGAGCTTAAGTGGACCACGATTTAGAAACTTCATGTACCGCCATAGGGTGAAAATATTTCTATAGAGAGCTTATAATGACTTCCTTTCAACTCGAGAACGGTTATATTTGAAGGGAGTTATGATTGATAACTATTGTGTTTTTTATAGAGATTACGGGGCCCATTTGATGCACTTATTTTTCGACTGTCTGATGGCAGTCTAATGTTGAAAATTCTTGAGATTATTCATTTCTCAGGTTCACAGATATTTTTTCTCCTAATGGCTGGAAGCTTTCCTTTCTTCTTCTGATCTACATTATGTTACAAAGGTAGGAATGGTTCTTTGGGGTATTTAGCATTCTCGAAATTCACTTCTGTGGTCTACTGAGCCTCCGTCGGCAGTCAGAATAGTGCATAGCAGCACTGAATTTCTAAGGAGTTGGGAGAAGGCATAGCAAGTTGGTAAGGTTTTGGGGTTAAGAGAATCGCCGAGTTGGATTGAACGGTGGCAGCGCCCACTAGGTGGATGGTTAAAGTGCAATATTGATGCAGTTGTCCCGTTGAATGACACAACTATGAGAGTGGGAGTAGTAGTGCGTGATGATACTGGAAGGTTTGTGATGGGTATCTCAAAAATGGTTTTGGGCAATTTTTCATCCCTGGTTGCTGAATCTATAGGACTTAAAGAAGCTCTTAGTGGGTTGAAATCGGGTGGATTCAGGAAAGTTATTGTAGAAATGGATGCAAAAGGGGTGGTAGACAGGTTTAATAGGCAAGTTAGTGATGAATTTGAGTTGGGTTGTCTTATTCATAGGTGCAGGGTTTTAGCTTCAAAAATTCCAGATGTAGTAATTTCTTTTATTAAAAGACAAGCTAATGGTGTAGCTCATGCTATGGCGCAAGCTGCTTCATTACATACTAGTCCCTCTCTTTGGCAAGAAGCTCCCGGGTTTGTGGGTGATCTCTTGCTCAATGATGTTTTGATTTCTATTTAATGAATTAACTTTCCTTTCAAAAAAAAACATATACAATGGAGGCTAGGTTTATTTGGGAGAGTGGAACGGTCTAAGGATCTCAAAAGCAAGATTGAAATGATAAGAAAAAAAATGAAAGGTCTCGGTGAGGCTTTTAAAAACCTCTTCCTTCTCATATACATTATAATGAGTTTGTAGAATCATTTACAGCTCAAGATGAATACTAACCAATATTCCAACACGACTTTTCTTTTAGTCAAAAAGGTGCTTAGTAAAAGGAGATTCACACTCAGTCAAGTTACTCAACAAATCTAGAAGCAATGGAGTCATGAAAGAAAGGTTCAAGTGATCGAGCTCTAGGAAGGGAATACATTCTTAATAATATTTGATAAAGGAGAAGATAATGAAAAAATAATAGATCAAAGTTCTTGGATAATTTATAATTTTTTGTTCGTGTTAAAAGAACTTAATAATTATTCCAACTTTGAAGAAACAAATTTTAATATAGAAAACTTTTTGGTTCATGCTAGTGGAATATCACCAAGCGAGAGTACTTATTCAAGTCTGAAATCCAGTGTTAAAAAGGTATTTGAGGATGTGATAGCCATAGACTCAGTCTCAATTACCAAGATAATGAGCAAACTTTGCGAATTAAAATATCACTCAATTTATCAAAACCAATTCTTGAAGGTATGTTTATTTAGGTCAATGGAAAGAAATCTTGAGTGGGAGTTAAGTATGAATAATTACTAGGATTTTTTTCCTATGTGGTATGATTGGTCATATAACCTAATGTTGCAAAAGATTTCATTCTATCTTGAACTCTACGGATTCCATAAAGAGCAAACCATTATTTGGTCCAGAATTAAGAGTGAAAAGAGAAGCCATTTTAAAGAAAACAAAGTTAGGAAGTTTCAACCCAAGTGCTTAAGAATAACATTGGTAATGCTGATGGAGCAGCTATAAATACCGAATTGGAGATAGCAAGGAAAGGGCAAAAGAGGCCTTTGCTGAGTCCTAATAACAAGCTGACCGAAAATAATATGGAAAATAAAGCAAACCCATTGACTCAAGTAACAATATTGATGCAAACTTTATGTGCAGGAAACAATGATGAATCTAGGGTAGGAAAGATAAGCATAGAAGAGGACAGCCTTAAGGAAGATGATGTAATAGAAGTCTGTGTATAAATTGAGATCTGTTGATTCATACACGAATGCCAGAAATCAATCTTCTATTAATTTGTTAATTCACATAATACTAGAGAAACATGCATCAAAATTTAAATTCAATCAAAAACACAAAAATTGGAAAAAATTCAAAGATTTTATTAATCACCAAAAACTATCTCCAAAATTTAAAAAAGATAAATTTATAGGTTCACACAAGTAACCCTAAAAGAAATGGGTCTAATCAAAACCCAATAAAATGAACACAAAACTTAAAAGCCCAAAATAACTTCAAATAACCAAATTTGGGCTCGAAAAGTGACTGTAATAAGCAAGCCCAGTTGCGCGTATAAATCTCTAAATGAGCTTTAATTTGATATATCATGGGCCCCATAACCCATTCGAAGTCAAAAGTTATGACTTTTGAAAGCACTATTGAGCACATGACCCGTACTTTTACTTTTAAGTTGTTCCATAAACTGAAGAGCTATTTGGTCCGCATCAGAAGGTGACAGGACTTTTAAAAAATTAAAGAGCTTTCAAGTTTGGTCAGAGGGGGAAGGAGTTGGCTCAAAAGGGCAAGCTTAATTTTTTAATTCTATCTTTTTTTCTTTTTTTTTTTTGCTGCAGGGAGACTAGGAGTGCCAGATTTTTTAGTTTGGCCTTTTTAGTTATTTGGAGAACTCCAAGTAGTATCAGAATAAATTTAATTTTCCTAGGTAGGTAGGATAGGTTTAGTTTTCCTAGAGGTATGTTATATGGTAAGTTTATCCTTATTCTCCTAATGATGCATTTCCTTATTCTACATGGTAAGTAGTTCATGACTGATAGGTAGCTACTAATCAAGTAGTCTAAATAGCGAGGAGTTAGGTAGTCTTTTAGCTTATTATTTTGTTTGATGTTTTTCGGTGGCTTGTTCCAGGATGTATTCTTTATGTTTGTGTTATGAATACAAATTTCCTTGACAAAAAAATCCTCCATCAACTCAGTTAAACATGTATGTTTTTGTTTGCTTCTATTTATGTGTTTTGAAAAAAAGTATACATTATATGTTATACATTACAGATTTTACTATTTATTATTTTTATTTAGATTATGTTTATCATTAATAAATTGTCACGGAACTAGTAATGATATAATTTATCAATTTTTTAAAAAATAAAAGTTCTCTATCTATATTTTTGGAAAAAACTATAAATTTTGTTGTCCATGTCTATAATAAATTTTGTATATCTTGAAAAACTTATTATTAACCTTGCAACAATATAAACATAGGACGGGCAAATTTGCATAGACAATATAATCATATGAAAACCTTTGTATTATTTTATTTTTATATATTATAACATAATTTATGTTTTTTCTCTAACAAGCTAGCTATATAAAGTGAAGACATTTTTAACACAACTTGAGGCTTCTCAATGACAAAGTTTATGTAACTTAATAATATTGGCACGTTATGTTTAGGAGAGTGGATTCCAATTCCAACTCCATTTTCGTCCATTTTTTCTAGTTTTCTAATATAACTATTAACTGTTTACATTTAAAAAAGAACTTGACGGATTCCAACAATTGAATTATACTCTTTATATTTAACACTTTATTACTGAACATTTGGCACATCTTCAGCTTTTTTATGATTTATTTGACTATCACATTGGAATTGCTATAAATTTCTTCTCTTAATTTATAAGCGTACATATGATTCTAATTTTGTTCGCCGTGATACTAAACATCTCTCTCTCTCTTCTTTTCTTTTATCTCCCTTTCTTTTCTCTCCTTTTTCTCTAAAAACTCTTTTTATCTTTTAGTGGTTTTAGAGGTGGTTTTGACTATTTTTGGCCAAAACTACCTCCTTCTTCCTCTTTTCTATTTTTTTTATTATTTAGTCATATTTCATAGATCATACTAAACCTATGAGGTTGATAGTTTTCTAGATCTCTTGATCTGGATGTTTTTGTTATTTAGAAATTTTGAATATTTTTGTTGTTTTTGTGGTTTGATCTATCAAAGAACTTGATCCTCAATTTATTTTCATGGATTTTAATAGATCTAAACTTTCTATGAATTATTTTGATAGTTATAGTGAGTTTATGATGTTTTCACTTGATGTGATTAGTCGATCTCTCTGTTCAATTTATCCCAGTATGGTATAACAAATTTTACCAAAAGAGGAGTTTTTGAGTTCATTATCAATAAAAATTAGTTTACTTATTTTATTATACTATTTCAGTACTTTGTATGTGACGCCCAATACCATAACCATACACGTGGCCTACTCAATCATCCACATGTGGCGAAATAAAATTTTCACAAAAGTACTTGCATATATACATATTATATCATATGTACATCCATGTACATACATTACACACATAGCATGTCTGGTATTACACACATATCACATAATACCCAAAATACATACACAATAATGCCATTACAAAAACTCTAAATGATATGCAGGAGGAAGGTTAGGTACACTAACTCGTTTGGCCCACTTATGACTCCAATGCAAGCTTTTAACCCTTTGATTAATCAATTCTTGAAAGTATTCAACAGTAAATGGGTGAGCTTACAACTATAAATACAGTTGTACACATATACCCATCACATAAGAGTTGATTTAATGAAGCACATAATCAGCTATATAAAACACATTTTAATGATTATAATATAGTTTTTCAGTCCTCTACTTAATCTATATACAATCACCATAGAGTTACATTACCATTGGTACTACATCGAGTGCATACAAGAGTCCAAATGAAGAAGGAGTAAGTGAGTAATTAAATGGCATGCTCAGTGAGAGAATCTTAGTGATAGATTCAACTCCAACTTAAAACATGAAAGTTGTAGAGAACTCTTTAAAATTTCTCTAGCATTAAACTACGCTTCATTTGGAGCTCTATAGCTTGAGTTATGGTCGAAATATAAAGACAAGAGTGTGTTGAAGAAGGAGACTAGCTCCTCACGGGCGAGTGCTCACGGCCACGATGGTGTGCTCACGACCACGATGGTGTGATCACGGTCGGGAGCCAAACCATGAGCAGTCACCTAAAGTACCAATTTACTGTGCAAAAACACCTGGGGTGCTCACGGTTGTGCCCTCACGGTTGCGACCTGACCGTGAGCAGCCCTAGTAAGACCAAAACTCCCATTTGGACATTCCAATGCACACCAAACCTTTTCATACTCAACTATAACCCAAAATAAACCTAAAAACACCTTATAAACATACCAAACATCATCAAATCATTCATCAACATATAATTCACATTCATTCACAAGATTTAAACATCCATATACATCCTCTCATAACTAAACAACCCATTCACTCATTGAATCTCATTCAAATACATAAATATAAATATATACATCTCAACACAATATTTGGTGTCCATAGACTCAATTCTAAATATATATATATATATATATTCATAACCAATCCGCATAATGGCAAGAATATAAACATTCATATTTCCATTACACGGTTCAATTCTGGCCATAACCATATTCATGCCATTACCTCACATATAGCCAAATTTTAGCACATTTCTCACAATCACATTTATATTTCCAATTAGTCATGAAGTAAGACTATCCACTCTGCTCAGTCTCACTTCCACAATTCCATCATGGGTAGCTATCCACTGGCTCAGCTTTTCCCATCTTACACAAGCAGTGAAGACTATCCAACCGGCTCAGTCTTCACTCAACACATAATCTCACATATTATCATTTCCTCACTTATTTCACCTTCTTGTGAACCACACACGTCATTTATAACACAACTTAACACAATATAATTCAATGCAATTGCATTTCATCAAGTCATTATCACAATATTTTACCAATATTCCTTCCATTATCACTAATCCATTTCCCATAGTCATAACATCAACATACACAATTATAAACGGTAAATATACCACAATACACCCATATCCTCATTTGCCAACATCCTTATTTAGCAACCAATCGTTACATAGTTCATCTTCAAGTGAAATATAATACAACCAATATATCACAATATATTTTCATTCAATTGCATCTCAATAAGCCAATATAATAACCATTCACCAATATTAAATCAAAGCTCATATTTATAATATTCAACATCCACAAATATGGTATCTATTACACCCCACACATATATTATCCTTTACTAATTTCTTCATCATATTTCTAATACACAAAAGGAGAGAACTCATTCTACATCATTTCACTAATCAAATATTCATTCAATTCTATTTAGGAATACACAATAATACACATAAAAGCCAATCATATGTACATAATATATATCAATAGTTACTTATCTCTAAGTGCTCCCTACTCCAAAATGAGTCTTTCTTTCAATGATGAGTGCTTTCTTTCTCTTTATCAATCCCTACATAATTTCATATATCAATATAACAAGCAAACATAGAAATTCACCATAATCTCACAAAGTGCACCAAATGCTCAAATGTCATCAAGACCTAAATACACACACACAAATTCAATAATCCCTAATTTACTAGCAAAGCTAGGGTTATGTGTCTACAATAAATTTTAATTAGACTAATTTAATTAGGACATGTGTGGAATTAATTATGAATTTTACAATCAAATCGGTCAAAATAGGATACTCACAGGAGTAAGAAAATATCCGGCCCTATTGACCCATAAAAAGATAGAATCAGCTCAAACCCAAAGCATAGAAAATGTAAAGGACTCTCTGAAGTTTCCATAGCATTAAACCTTGCTCAAATCAGAGGTCTATAACTCAAGTTCTGCTCAAAACACTAAGACCAATACAAACAAAAAATAGAACTGAATTTCACCCATCACAATATAGCTTCAAATAACTAAAATAAAAGCAAGAGTTACCAAAAGTGATGCTCTACTAGCTATTAGATCTCATCAAGCTTCCCAAAAACCTTGCTAGATGTGTAGAGAATTATCAATTTCTTCCAAAGCTAAACAAAAACCTTCTCTTCTTTTCTAATGAAATTCTCTACAATCTCTACAACACATCCACACACTTATACATATACACACAAGCCACCAATCATAATTTAGCACTTGGCAATTAATTAACCAAGTAATTAATTATGATTACAAATAAACAATATCAATACATTTCTTTTGTAGAGATTATCACCAAAGAACAAATATAATAATACTCTAATATTATAATCCAATATCACCAAATATCTATCTAGCCCCTTAATGAAATGGCTATATTGCACAATAGCCCACAACTTCCAATTTTGATAATTTAACCCCAAACTTATCTTGCAATTAGGCCCCTCTTTACCAATATACACATTCCCACACTTAGACATCATCCATAACTGAACTTTATATGTCATGAATACATAATGTATAAATAGTGCATCAAAAGGCGGGTGTTACATTATAAATTTTAGTGATTTATTTATATGGTATATCTTGTAATAAATCAGTATCTTTATATAATCCTTGATGTCACCATATCCTCAAAACTTTGATCGATAAAATTTAAGATTTATTTAATTTAATATAATTAAGTATTATTTTAGGTGAGGGTATAATTGAAAGAAATTAAAAGTAAGACGTGGATCAAATTGAAAGATGAATAAATAGAAAAGGATCTAAGCATAAGAGGGGAGGAAGCAAGGGGTCAATTTGAAAGTTTGAAAAAAAATGAAAGAAGTTTGCGTTCAAAAATGCAAGAATGAGGAAGAAATAGAAAACTCTCTGCTATCAAAATAAGCTTGTAGAAGAGGAAGAACAACAATACCTAGGATTTTTTATTGCTAGGATTTGCATTAAGGAAGGTAAGATCTTAACTTCATGTTGCATTTTCTTTGAGAATTAAAGTATTTTATGTTGATTTTTTGGGATAGTTCATGAAAGTTTGGTTGATCATAGAAGATCAATAAGTGGAGGAAAGAACTTAAAGCTTTTAATTGCTGAAAACTTTATGAGTAACTTTCTTATCATCTTTTTCTCATGATTTCAACTCCATTCTTAAATTATTAATCCTTTTTTATTGATGAATGTTCTTGATTATGAATTATAAAGATAAAATGCTTAAAGTATATAATGTACATTAAAATCATGCTATAAATGTGTAAAAATGAGTAAAGCAAGTGTTGTAGTAAGTTTTGAAATATTTTGGTTGAAAATATATTTATTTTGAGTTAAATTTTCATTATTTCAAGTGCAAAATACTTCTACAGGTCGATCAGGTGATGCTTGATCTATATGGCAACACCTTAATACACTGAGGAGGTACCTCAGTACTAAGGTGGTGCCTTAGCGCACTGAGGTGGCGCCTCAATGCACTAAGGAGGTGTCTCCTCGGTAAATGCAAAATTTTACAATCGAACCTCAACCAAAAGCATGTAAGTACCCATATAAACACTTAAATCACTTAAATTGACTCAAAATAAGTTAAATATAACTTATTTTACTAAAAATCTGTGTGATTGAGTTATAAGTATATGTAACCATGTAATTGAGCTTATTAAGTGAACTTGGAGTCGGTGTGCATCCTTTACTTTGAAAAGTAAATGATAGTTAGAAAGTTTAAGACTTAAGCTTGGTAACAAATGTAAATGATATCAAATTCTAATCAACCTGAATATCATAAGGTTAAAGATTATAAGTTTATTTAATTATGAAGCATGATAACATCCGATAAACTTCCAAGTCTCCGATATAGAGACTAAATTCATGTTAGATCATAAATCAAATCGAGAAAATATCATAATAAGTAAAAGAGATATAAACTAAAGTAAATGGCACATTCTAAATGTAAAAGGAATTAAATTCTATAGGATTGAGAATGTGTTATTTTGATGTTAAGTAAATGTATATGTGCATATATATATATATATATATATATATATATAAGTGAGATATATATGTATATACATAAGTATAGTCGAGATTGTATTGGCCAACCTAATGATAACTGTCTTTAGGACAATGCATAGATTTATTTATACCTTTGGGGTATAACTATGTGGTTGATAAGTATGCATATAAATTTATTGAGTAATGATGTTATGAGATACAGTCAGTGTGGACTGTGTTAGTGACTTGAGTTTCGATACTAAGAATTATGATACGTGGATCTACAGTTTTGTATAAGAGTGATTTTACGATATGGTTATAATGTATATTATACAACAAATAATTATGAACGTGAAACAAAGCTTATATACTCAGCAAGGTATAATATACATCACAAAGAACATAATGATCAAAATATGGGAAATAAGAATTGAGAAAGAGAAATTATACTAACGAAAAATAAACGTTGGTATTACAAGAACTTCAACCTTGAACCTAAAAATATTATGTTGATGATAATAATCATAATGCAATGAAATTAAGTATATTTAATTTTGAGACTTGTTAACAATTTGAGCACTCAATTTTATTTTTCATTATTTATTATTGTTATATTTATTTGATCATTTTTTGAGTGCTCCTTGATGCTTGAGCTATTCTTATTATTCTTTTACACTCATTAGGTAATTTTCTTACGAAATTACTCACCCTCTTTATATTTAAAATTTTTCAATATAGGTATATAGTATATGTTAGCTAGCATTTGTAAGATGGCAATGCAGTGGACCACAATGATCTACGAGGTGAAGACTTTAGTGAAGTATATTATTTCATGATATAGATGCTAAGTTGATTTTTTGAGTTGTTGTTGAGCCTATAGGAGATTCAATCCATCTGTTGGTTTTAGGGAGGAGTATCTGGACAGTATATGCACCATTTTTAAGATTTTCTATAAGACCACCACTGATGTACAGGTCACTCTGACCTGGGTGTGAGTTGGGGAGCATGATGATACTTTTTGGTCTTTTTCCTATGATGTCGGACTACACCCTTAGTGCTATGATTGATCTTTTTATTTTAGAATTGGGTGTTTGGTTGTTGAGCCCTAAGCTAGGATGGTGCAGGTCTCTAGATGCACATCTATAGTTGGATGGGGATTCAACTTTAGAGAGAGGGTTATCGAAGCATACCATGTTATGTTATTATATATCAACTTATATAATAACCAGTACTCTCGTAATTTGTATTATATTAATGATGTATGGTGATAAGACACCAATGTAATTATGTTTATGCAAATGTATGATATGTTATATTATAGTATGTCATTTGCCATCAAATTATTATTTTGGAGATATGGTTTTTATGATTTATTGATATTTAAGTTGGTGCTATCATTTTATAGAAATGTTATTTTATAATATATGTTGTTAAGAGATTCTTTCTGCTTTTTTCTATTATTGCCACCGTCAGATGAGTATTCTGATGGGGTACAATAAGGTAGGGTGTT
>CATIWO010288528.1:0-14625 GCA_949673435.1 Macaranga tanarius | reverse complement strand
AAAGATTTAATAAGTGTATAGAAAATTTTTATTTATTTTTTTGAATGCATATCACTTGATTGTAAAATTTTTAGCTTTATAAAAAATATTTGAATTTTTCTTTAAATTGTTAAAAATTTTAAATTTATATTTTTATAAATTCAATAATCTTTAAAAAATTTAGAAACATCATATATATATGTTTTGAAAGTAATTTCATCAATTCTTATTATTATTGGAACTAATTTTTATTAATTAGTATTAAAGTTAAATGTTTATTTGATTTTTGAGACTTAATTGTAACAATTTTTGAAGATGGGTCAAATATTTCAAAGGAGGGTCCAATATGACCGCATTTTACAAGATTAATGTCCAAATTGAAAAAAAAAATACATTAAGGTTCAATGCGAACTTTGGGTATAACTTCAGGGTCATATTTGCACCTTATCCCTTCTTCAAATTCATGATGCCAAGCTCTTCCTTGAAATCATCGATAGCTTCAAGATCATAAGATTTAAATTATGCACAAAAAGATTCAACTAATTAATAAAACCTCAATAATATACCATAAATTTTTAAAAGAGCAATACTAACTGATAGAATCTATCTAAATTTTTTTTAGTTAGAAAAAGACTGATATAACCTTATGTACAAATGAGGGATATTTTGGCAGTAAAATATTTTAGTTTTGGAGGGAAAATAAATAATCTTCTTTTATCGTGATCATAATTACACACCTAAAAGGTACAAAGAAATAATAAATGATTACATGCATTGGAATATTAAACGATTTAACAAGACTTTTTTTTTCTTCACTTCACTAATTAAGAATTGCACTACATTATCATAAAATTGAACTCAAAATAATTGTGGGTTGTAAAACCTCACTTCACCAAGAGATACTCTCCCCTTTTTGTTATTTGTGGGTTGTAAGGCCAAATAATAAGCACACCTAATTTAATATTGAAGACTTTGAGTAATATTGTAGTCATAACATAATTTAAGCCTCTCTTCCCTTCATTTTGAAAGCACCAACGTGACCACGAACAAGAAAGGAAAAGATTGTTGCTTTTCTTATTCTTCCTACTCTTCTTCTTCTTTAGTAAAAAAAAAATTCGCAATTCTATTTTTGTAAGCCTCTCTTCTTTTTTTTTTTTAATTTTATTAAATTCCAAATTTTTAACTTGTTCTTCAATCATTTTTTGTACAATCACTCTCAAAGGTCATTGCTTTTTCTTTCTCTCCTTCTCAATCTTTATTGGGTTTTTGATTTTTGTGTTTTCTTTTCACTTTTTAGTCACGTTTTTTTTTTTTTTGGCTAAATGGTTTTCTCTTGTTTTTCCTCTATGTGATAATAGCAGGGCTTAAGTGTTACTTGTTTATAATATAGGCATAATTTGAAATGTACATTATTGGTTCCATCCATTTTTTTTTTTTTGAACACAAATGAAAGTATTTCATTCAAAGCTCAAAGAAAAGAAGTTACATCCATATCTAATAACAATTGAAGAGTTGGAGGAATACAAGTAAATGACCCATTGGTTATCAATAAGAAATCATTCTTAGACAGCCAATCCGCTAGTTCCTTTTTCTATCTATGTGATTAAAACTGATCTCATGACTAGTATCTCTCAACATAGATATCTCTTTAACAATTGCTTTCAACTCCTAAGGGCATTCATTGAAGTTGTTATTTATAGAATCAATAACCACTATGGAATCTGATTCTATTATGGAGGAATTAAGTTTGTGACTGCGGACAAACCTGGTTACCTCCCTGACAACTAAAGCTTCTGGAACTGCAGCAGATGAACATGTTCGTTTGATAGATGCTCCATGAACTACTTCTCCTCTATGATCTCGACATATAAAAGCCAGTTGAACCTAATTCGTTTGTTTACTGAAAGAAGCATCACAGTTTACTTTATATACCTCCGGAGGGGGCGGAATCTGCTTGTCAGACGAAGGAGCAACATTGATATGGTGAAGCTTCAAGTTCCTGCTAGTATCTTGTATTTCTTGTAGCCCTCCCCAAAAGCTTGAACATTGTTGTGCCACCCGTCTTGGATCATAATGTTTGAATTGAAAAACTTTCAGATTTCTATGCTTCCAAATTTACCAACACATTATTGCTACCAATTCCATACAGTCTGACCGATTTCTGTCTTGCATTAGTTTATGAACTGCAGCCCACCAATGTCTAAATGATTGAAAACCTTGCCTAGTAGGTATATAATTCAAAGGGCTTGCAAACCAGGTCAGTTTTGCTTTCATGCACTGGAATAACATATGCTCTATTGCCTCCTTTGCTGTGGCACAAATTGAGCACTTAGAATCACTGATGCAACCTCGTCTAGCTAAATTAAAATTGACTGCTAGAGAGTTGTGAGCATATCTCCATATGAAGTTTCTTATCTTTAGAGGTACCTTCAAGGACCAAATTGAGTTCTAAAACTTTTTATCTGTACCAAAAGAAGAATGAAGGGAGTTATTGTTAGCGAGCTCTGTTTGGTTCAGTTTGAGGTATCTATACCCAGACTTGACTGTATAGATTCTCTTCCTATTATAGTGTCAAACCATAGTGTCCCTGCCCCTTCTTCCCATAATTAGAATCTGAGTTATAGCTTGCATCTCCTATATTGAGAAAAGGTTGGCCAATATTCTTTGGTCCCATTCTCTTGTAGTCGGTTTGATGAGATCTTTTACTCGCCAATGATTGTAAATTTCAGGTGGAGTGGACTGAACTCTGAAATTTGGCAAGGATGGAATCCACTTGTCACTCCAAATGTCGATTTCCTCTCCGGATGATAAGTTCCATCTGCTACCAGCCAAAATGAGGTCTCTCCCAAGAAGTAAACTGTGCCATATCCATGAAGGTCTATGCCCTTTTTTCACATTAGCAAAGGATGTGTAAGGAAAATATAAGCTTTTGAGAATTTGAGCACACAAAGTGTAAGGTTGCTACATAATTATCCAGCACTGTTTGGCCAACATGGCTGTATTGAAAATTGTCATTTCTCATAAACCCATACGTCCTTCTTGTTTGTTAGCTGTCAGCTTATACCAAGAAATCCAATGCATCTTCTTCTTGTTTATATCCTAGTTCCACCAAAATTTAGCTACCAATGATTCAATTTTATTCAGCACACCTTGGGGTATTTTGAACACAGACATGACATAGGTCAGGATAGCCTGAATTATAGCCTTTACCATAATCTCCCATCCTGCCTATGAGAGAAACTTGGCTTTCCAATTTTGAATTTTTTAAAGAATTCTCTAAATTATGAAATTACATAATTGAGTTCTTATCTTACCCCAATTAGCAGGAACACCAACGTACCTTAGAGAAATTGGGATTCAACAATTCCAAAAATAGATGTGGTTGAAGATCTGATATCGCTTGGAGTATTGGAGCTGAACAAGATGCCAGATTTTTAAAGGTTGATTTTTTAACCTAATGCCTGAGGATATTCTGTAAGAAGGCTATTTAGAGCTCTAGCCTCATTTATAGTGGCTCTGCCGAGGAGAACCGTATCATCCGCAAAGAGAACATAGGTTAAAGCTGGGCTGCGAAGAGCTATTTTATATCCTTTGATCTGTTCTCTCCCATAAGATTTAGTAATAATCCTTAATAGAACATCAACAGTCAAAATGAATAGGTAAGGTGAAATAGGGTCGCCTTGTGTAAGACCCCTACCTGGGTGAAAAAATTTAAGAGGGCAACCATTAATCACAACTGAAAACTGAACTGATCTGATACAGACTCTCACCATTCTAATCCATTTTTCACTAAATCCTAATTTCTTTAACACTATTTCAAGAAAGTCCCAATCAATACGATCGTAAGCTTTCTCTATATTGAGTTTCACAGCCATATTACCAAGTTTACCTTTGCATTTTCTTTTCAGACCATGGATAGCCTCGTGTATAATAATAATATTTTCCTGGATATTTCAACCTAAGATGAAAGCAGTTTGGAGGGGGTGATGATTTGAGAGATCCATCTTCTAAGTCTATTGGCCATGACTTTGGAAATAATTTTGTAGAGGAAATTACAACAACTGATGGGTCTATATTCTTTGAAACTCTCAGGGTTTTTTTTTTGGTATCAGAGTTATGAGAGTTTTATTTATGGCAGGAGGTAAGTCTTGATGGGAAAAGAAACTGGTAACTAACCTAGTCACATCTTCCTTAATTAGTTGCCAGTGCTCTTAAAAGAAAATTCCAGGGTAGTCGTCTGGACCTAGTGCCTTTAGTTTGCCCAATTTAAATACTGCTTTGTGAACTTCTAGTTTGAGGACTGGAGCATTGAGTGCTTCATTCATCTCAGAAGTAACCAAGTGTGGAATATTATTAACAACCCTCTCACTGATGTGAGTTTTTTTATACCTATATAACTCATGGTAGAATCTCATTGCTTCTTATTTAATTCCTTGCATACTAGAAACCCATTGTCCATCCTGAGATTGAATTTTCACTATCTGGTTTTGTTGTCATTGTTATATGGCAGTGAAGTGAAAAAATTTAGAATTTTTATCCCCATCAGTCAGCCACCACCTTATCCTTGATTGCTGAAGCCAGTTCAAATCTTCTCTATGCCATAATTCCTTTATCTGCTTTCTCAAACCCACCTCTTCTAGCTTGGTTACCTCCGTATAATCTTCCTCTAATAATTTGCTCAACTGTTCTTTTCATTTTTTAATATTCTCCAGATTATTGCCGAACTTATTTCTGCTTTAATTCTGTATTGCTCAAGTGCAGTTGAATAACTTCTGTGTGATGGGTTGGGGATTATTAGAGACTTAATTGACATTGAGCTAGGATTGAGAGATGACTTCTGTACAATCCTTATCCCTGAGCCATTTAGCTTTGAATTTGAAGATTTATCTCTTTCTTTTTTACCAAGGTTATAGATGTAGAATCAAGGGTTTATGGTCTGACCCAAGGAACTCTCTATGAATAAGTTGAGCATATGCAAAAAGCATCCTCCACTCCACATTGGCTATTGCTCTGTCTAGCCTGGCTGTTATAGCTACTCTTGTTGTTCTCTTGTTATGCCATGTAAATCTCCCCCCCTTAAATTCTAAATCCACCATACCACAATCATCTATAAAATTTAAGAAGCAAGAATTTTGTGATCAAATAAAAGGATTACCTCCAGATTTCTCTGTGGGATCAAGGTATGCATTGAAATCCCCCATCATCATCCATGGGGTTTGATCTTTTAGATCAAGTTGTTTGATTTCTTCCCAGGTCTGTGCTTGTAGTTGACAATTTGGAGCTCCATAAATGCTTGTGAAATGCTAAACTTATGGAGAAAAAACTATTGCATATATAAAATGTTGAGATTTATGCAATATTTATAAATCCCAACCTTCATTCCACCATAGTGCTAAACCACCAGCTGACCCATCTGGTTCTACATATTCACCTTTATCAAAACCCAGTTGAATTCTAATTTTTTCCATGTAAGTTGTATCTTTTTTAGTTTCATTCAAAAAAACCATCATGGGTTTATGTTGTAAGACTAGATCATTAAGAGATAGCACAATAAATTTTTGTCCAATTCCTCTACAATTCCACGAAATGATGCTCATTTGAAAGTGTGATGGATAAAACTTAAAAACAAGGAGAGATGAAAAAACTCAAGATGCAAACTTCAGGTAACTACACTGATCGACTCTTGCGTACCTGGCGGCGAAGCTAGAGAGAAGAAACACTGCTGCTATCAAGAAGCTAAACACTGCTATCTGTTATCACTACTATCAAGAAGCTATCATTACTATCAAGTACCATTAATGAAATTTGGTTCTATCCATTTGTGCCTTTGCTTTCTTGGATTTCTTATGTGAAGGTATTTTTATTATATCTTTCCACTTGTAGATAAATGTGTTGTTGTCTTAATTTTTTTTCTCTTTATCTTTTTCTTATCTGTCTTTGTTTGGGTTTATATGCATGCAGAGTACTAATCTCTTCATGTATGTACAATATCTTTTTGTGTTTTATTTTAATGGTATTGTAAACTACTATAAAAAAAGAATGGAGTGCATGTAAATTACATTCTAAGTGTTGCTTCAGAACTTGATTTTAATAAACCGTTTAGCTATATTCTAGTAGGCAGGACTTAGGATGAGCAATTGAAATTTGATTTTCCTCTAAAAGAATAATAAGCTCTAGATTTTTGTTGCATGCAAGTCTAGTCCCTCAGTCCTCCACTAACACACCCTTGCTGATGCACATTTATGGACCAATCTTTACCTGCTTACTCATCAAATTTACAAGTCATTATTTGCAGTTAAATTTTTTTATTATAATTCTTCTCATCTATATAGTTCTGGGTTTGATATAGTTGGTTATTGATTTAATTACTTCATGGTATGGACCATGTCGTTTCATCACTCCATTATCTATTAATTTTCTTATAGTGTAAATAACAAATATATAACTATTCAAAATAATTTTATAAAGACATAACTAACCTTGCAAAAAAGTTATAAAGTGATAACTAGTGATAGGTGAATACACTTTTAATTACTATGAAGCTACTGCAAATATTGTGTTACTATAGTGCAGTGATTAACTATAACTGAAGGGATCGATTGCATGCATCTAAATATAGCGGAAGTATATGGTGAGCACGAATCTTTGTTGGGTAGATTTTAAAAATTTTTCCAACATGCAATCCTTTTATGAAAGTAAGGTTCCCATAAAATCTAAGACCACAGCTCCCTAAATGTTAAGCCTCTAACTTGAAACACACAAGCCACACCGTAATGATTTTAAGCTAGATTGAGAGTCGACCCACAAGCTCTTCCTTAGATGACCCAAGTAGTTTGCAAGATGCTCACTTCTAGCTTGAGTGTGTAGGACTGAATACTACCTCTAATAGATAGATGAGAAAGGCAAATTAAAGTTATACAACTCTTGTATATCTCAAGAAGAAATAGAGGATGACTTTGGTTTTATTTGTCTAACATAGCTCTTATGTTAGTGGTCACTCTCTACACATAGAATAGAGAAGAAAATGTAGAAAACTCTGTTAACTCTTGAGAGCCTTTTTTTAGATATACCTCTTATCTCTCTTTTGGTAGAAAATGACTTAGTTAAAATCCCTACAAACTCGACTAATTTAAGCATGCTTATGACACCAAGCCCATATGTTACTCATGCAAGCATCAAGCATGTAAAGTTTGTGCTTAGCTAGCCAACATGCAATCACTTACATTTTAGTGGATTTTGTTTGGTTACATGGTTAGCACTGGTCATTTACTAACTTAACTCTTAATAGGTTAGGCTAATACTTTGGACTAATTTAACCCTTAAATAAAGTCCATGTAAACCAAACTAATTAAAAGAAGATGTGGGCTTATTTAACTCTTAAATAAGGTCCATCTCTACTAAAATATTCAAATGACAAAGCCCATATCTCATCCATTATTCCATATCCATATGATCCATATCATGGCCCATACTTATGGTATTTCTTTATGATCCATCTCATGACCATACACATATCACTATTGAAGGTAAATATCAACTTGATAATTGAACTTAATATCACATATTAAATCAAGTCCAAATTAATTTTAAATTAATCATAAATAGTCTTAACCTTTAAATTTAGATTTCGAGATATGCTAGACTCCTGCACATGCGCAAATCCAATTTAATTAATTAATTAAACTCTTTAATTAACAATTAAATTAATAGTTATTATCATTGGTACAATGCTTATGTGTGTGACTTACTAAGTTTAAGTTTAATTGGCAATGGGAAATAATGTCAACACTTAATATTATGGAAATACCTTTCCAAGCTAAATGTAAAGATCCTAATTGATCATATTTAATTCCCATAAATCGTGAGTGAACCCTAATATAAATGTCACGACTATCCAATTGGAAATGAATGCGTTTCAAATATCCACGAGAACCATAAAACATAATTACAGGACACTAAATATCCCTTCATTATAAGATCTCAATATCGGTTAGAGTTATGGTTAAGTCAAACTCTAATTGTATTATTCATATGACCTTATCTTAAGTTCAATTCTTGATAAAATAAAATTACTACTGAAAACTATTTTCTAACATTGAACCTCTTTTAAGGTAAGTTTGACTTGGCCAAGTTCTTATTAATAAAAAATGACTTATATAGCATAGAATCTTATCCCAATTCACTTCAGGTAATGAATTCCATTTTGGCTGATCACTCATCCTTATATATAACCAACTAGAGCCACCACATACCATATATTTATACATGGCTAGTATAGGTATGTAAGTGGTAATAAACTCTAACTATCTATATGTGGATGACCATGTCGCCTCAGGTCAAAGGACCATATGCACCATTATGTGCAAGATTGTGATTGTTGACAAAAGTGAATTTCCATACAATCACATATCATACATCACAGTTCAATCCACCCATCATATGAGTATCCATATGTCTATTCTAATATCTCATATCAAGTATTATGAGACTTACTACATTCTATTATCGATATCACATACCGATAAAGAAAAATAGATATAAGTGATAGTCTATAAATTAATACTACCCTTATATTAATCTAATGACTATGAACATTTATAGTATATGTACTTAATGAGTTTGTCACTCATATTATCAACTCTTGATAATAAACTCATTTAATATAATACTAAAAGGTAAATATTCAAATAAACTAATGATATGTTTTGCATGATTAGGCTGTATTTAGTTCACATTTTAGCATAGTCTTGATGAATTTCATTTATAATCATAAATGCCTTTTGATCTTAATTATTTCTTGATAAATGCATATGAATTTGAGTGATTCATTGAAGTTTGTTTGCAGTTAATTGAAGTTATATAAGTATATCAAAGTCATTCAGGGTTAAAAAAGTGGAGGAGGCAAGCTTAGAAGTGTGTAATGCCTGTCACCACTCGACACCGTTCCTTACTGCCTGTCACAAGTCATGAAAATAAGCTACTATCATAAGTCAGCACTCCTATGATGACATTCATGAGTCATGATAATGGTATATTGTCACTACTAGGCTCCAAGCTTCACCACTTGACACCGCTTGAAGGGACACGACCATTCAGACCATGTCTTAATCTTTTAGCCATAACTTCCTCTACAAAATTCATATTCAAGTGATTTAAGTGGATATAGAAAGCTAATTCAAGGGGATATAATGTTCATGAAGACATCTAAACCTATTTCACTCATCTAAATTGATAACAATGCCCTTGAAATAACTACTAGTGTTGAAGCAATGTGATCCTTCACCAAGTTGATAGCTTTTTATGTGATATGACTTGTACCATTTGACTATTAACTTTCAAACATTTAAATACTTCATTTTTTCTCTGGAAATATAATAAAAACATTCATAGAAAATTTAGAGATAAAAAGTAGTTAGGAATTTGAAGATTTTTGGTGTATATGTAAGAAGAACAAAAAGGCTATTTACTTTGTAGAAATCTTTTCATCAAGTGACTATCAAAAGGATTGGAGATTTTAGCAATCATTCCTAAGATTCTCTAACTCTTTCTCTTTATAGTTTTCTTGATAATTAAAGATTATTTGTGTGTGTTTATAGTTTTATTCATAATGTATCAAGGCTAAATACTTTATAGGTTGGAATTACAATGGATGATAAATTCAATGAACTATATTATTTGTTTTACATTATTGGATGAATGATTTGACTTTATTTGAGTTCTTAATTATGCTATGTATGATTGATCACCATATGTAATGTCTTAGTCAAAGATTGACAATGAGAATTGGTATTTTTGATGGAAAAATAATTGTTGTCACTTAAGTTAAAGGATTGGAATAGAGATAGGGAATTTACTTCTAAAAAGGTAAAAAGAATTGGCATAGGGCTTCATAATCTTTGTTTACATTTACATTGACATGAGAATGCTTGTAAATCTACTCAAAGACATCTTTAAATGACTTAGAGATATGCTTTAATGGTAATAGGTTAATTCTCTAATTATTCATTCATAATTAATAAAATTCACTTTATGTTGATAGTTCATTGATTTATCCTAAATTGTAATCTCCACCTACACTTCTTGAATTATTATTGTTGTTGTATATTTTAGATTAATTATATAAGTTTAGTGAAGTTAGTACTTAATTAAGTTTATAATTTGACTAATTGCATAATTGATTATTTGATAACCCTATTCATCTAAGTATCTATTCGATTAATAATTAATTCCTCAATTTCCTTGTGTTCGACCCTTTGCTTATCTTATACTTAGCCATAGGAGCTAGGGTGTACAATTTAACCCATATTAGAATTTAGCGCCATTATCGAGGAAATTGAATAGAATTAATATTAGTTTAGGATATAGAAAGGTTGCTTTAGGATTTTAGATAGATTCATTACTTAGTTATTATAGTTTAATTTTCTTATGTAGTAATTTTTTTTATTAGTTGTATCTTTGTTTTCTTTTTATACCCTCCATGAGATGTGCTCGTAGTTCAAGTAATATTTTGTCATTTAACCCTGAAATTGAATGCACTTTTCACCAATTGCGTAGGGAATAAAGTCTACTAAAAGAGTACGAAGAAAGACAAGCAAATATGGGTGAACCATAAAGAAGGACTTTAGGCAATTTTGCCTTACTAGACATAATTGAAAATTCTGGAGGCATTGTAGCTCCAACCATTGCCAACAACAATTTCAAAATCAAGCCTAGTGTCATCTAAATGGTGTAGAAAAATCAGTTTAGAGGTTTGCCGGGGGAGGACCCATATGCTCACATCCTCATTTTCCTTAATGTTTATGCAACTTTCAAGATCAATAATATTTCAGATGATGCAATAAGGCTAAGGTTGTTTCCATTTTCTATGAGGGACAAAGCTCAGATTTGGCTTGCTAGTTTACTTAGCAACTCTATCACTACTTGGGATCAATTGAAGCAAGCTTTCCTTCATAAGTACTTCCCACTGCACAAGATGACTAGGCTTCGTGATGAGATTAGCACTTTCAAGCAAAATAAGGATGAGACACTTTATGCAGCTTGGGAGAGATTTAAAGAGCTTCAAAGATAATGTCCACATCATGGGTTGCTCGATTGGATGATTCCTCAAATTTTCTAAAATGGGCTATCTCATGATGCTAGGAGCATTATAAATGCAGCCTCTAGTGGTAAATGGATGAACATGACACCAACAAAAGCTACAACCTTATTAGAAGAACTTGCATCTCAATGCTACATGGGTGATGAAATCACTTTGGCAAAAGGAAAAGGAATGTTTGAGTTAGATAGCATAAATATGTTGAATGCTAAGGTGGATGCTTTAACAAAGTTAGTAAGCAAGGTTCAAATCAACTCGGTGGAAAAATTAAGCTCAAATTATGAACTTTTATAGTACAAGTACTAAATAAGTTTGTCACTCATATTATCAACTCTTGACAATAAACTTATCAACACTTTGATCCAAATGAATATTTCATTGCCATGGGGATAAATATACAATGTCTATATACATGAATGGCTATAGGGCACATCTACACTAACAATTATAAAGTGTATACTAGATGTTTAGTATCAACCTAAAGCCACTGAGATGCTATAGATTGAAAACCAACATGTAATCAAATCAAAGGACATATAAAAATAAAGTTTTAAAATGTAGTTCATTAATTCATTCCTCCTTGCAATTCTAACAAACAATGGCTTAGCCAAGGTACATATTAAACATGATTAAATAACAACAAGAAGATAAAAAAAACATCAAGTACTAATAGAGAGAAATATAGAACTTGAATATAGATAGCCTTCTTGCTGAATCCTTGACTTGCTTGAATAATCTTCACTTGATACTTTGAATTGCAATAATAATAATAACTAAGCAATACTAATACTTTGAATATTTTACTAAGTGGTTTTTGATGTCTCTATATATCTAAAACAATGTCAATACATGTATATATAGGCCTCCCAAACATCCCAACTTGTACACTTTCAAAAAGGGGTCAATTGTGAAAGGGTGTGAAGAATGGGTGTATAACCCACTCGGCCCACTGTGCTGAGTTGAGTGGGAGTTGGCACAAGTTCCCTTTGTCATGACTCAGTATAGTGGCATGAGTCGACACAAGGCTGGAAGGCAAGGCTGGAGTCAGCATAGGCAACAGTGATGGCTCAGCACAGCGCTCACTGTTACGACTAGGCACAAAGGGCACTACTTGGCATGCCTCCAAACTTGCTTCCTTTGACTTTTTGAACACTAAACTTCATTCCAATGCACTCCAAAGCAACTTCAACCTTGAGATTAGCCTAAAAGAACCTACAAATCATATAAATAACATAAAATCACACAAAAGCACACAACTAACAAAAATAATATAATAATTAAACATAATGAAAATGCAAATTAATTAAAAAGTCAACAAAATGATCCTAAATTACTATGCTATTTTGCATATTATCACCCTAGTAGAGTCACCACTCTGAATGGGCTGGTTTTTACTGGGTACACCGGTGGCTCATGACTACAACGTTGAGTAGGTCAAACATCGTTCCTCTCAGAGGCAGACGTAGAGATCCTTTAGGAAATCTAGAGAAGTCTTATAGGTTTAAAGTCGCAACCTAATAACACTTGAGAAATGGGTAACAAATCCTAATACTATCTAGAATCCACTTCCCTTATCAAAGATTCTAGGTTCAAAAAGTGGTTTCTATTTGAATATTTCTTATTATAGTCGACCTAATTCACTTATCACAACACCCTAGTTTTAGTTGCATGATGTTAAATAAATGTCATATATTCATATACACATCCATAATATAATAATAATAATAGTGAAAACTAACAAAATAGGAGAATGGGATTAAGGATTATAAGCCCTTTTGATCAAAATACATATATCGAGAGGCAAACTAACAAAGATAAATCTAGTGCAAAAGAAGTTAATTTTGGCAGCATGCCAGCTAAGTAGAATGGTCCAGAGAAATATAAAAGAGCTTTTAAAACACAAAATAGGCAAAATGAGAGAAAAAGATGAAAAATGCAAATCAAAAGAACATGCATATTGTAATATTCTCCCCTAGAGATTAATTGGGTTATAGATAGAATTATGGATTAAATAGCATTAGAAATAATGTTAAAGGTTAATTTGTGCCTAAAGAGTATTATAGGGGTCTAAATGGATATTAGTAAAAAAAATTACTTACATCTTTTTCTTCTTCCTTCCGCCGCCAACTATTTTTTTCTTTCCTTTAATTCTTTTTCTTCATTTTTCTTCCTTCCTTTTTCCTTAAACTTTCATTCTTAAAATTTAAACAACAAATTCAAGGTTTCTTATTGCAAATTCAAGAATATATACAAGATTTTTTGGTAAGTAAAATCATTTAATTTTAAGTTTTTGAATTTGAATAAAATTTGATGTTTTGATTGTTTTATGGAGTTAAAAGCTTTATTTATTCTAGAATAAACCCCTATGATATTTATAATGATGTTTAGGATTGATTTGATTGGATTTTTGCATTTTTGATTAAATTAGAGCCATTTTTCACGTTCTTGATCGTTAAAGTGGCTCCAGAGCATTGAGGAGGTGCCTCAGTACTGAGGAGGCACCTCAGTGCACGAAGGTGGCACCTCACTGCACTAAGGAGGTGCCTCAGCACTGAGGAGGTGCCTTAGTGCACTGAGGAGGCACCTCAATGCACTGGGGAGGCACCTCAATGGCTCTTTTGAGCCCTGAAATCCTAACAGGATCCATTTCGAACCATTTTTTGGGTCCTATACCATATGTTTTAGTCGTAAATCAATTAAATTGAGTAGAATTTAGATGTTTAGCTTGTGTTCTTATATTTTTGCTTCTAGATGTTAGGAGCAATCTTAACTCTAGTAGTAGAGCCTAGGTCAGGGCTGGATAGGTAGTTTTTGCTTCAGTAAGCCAGGTGAGTGGTTATATGCATATAAAATTAGTTTTAAAGTTAAGTACATATATATTTTTTCATGTAAAGATATTAAAATGTTTCATTTGATTTAATAAATGATGTTCCTTTACAAATAGTCTTTTAAACAACAATAAGCTTGTGAATATGGTTTTACAAGTTACTTAGCCTTTATATTGAAAATTGGGAACATGTAGCAATATATTTGTTACTAATATAGTTGAAGTATTTTGAAGCAAGAATGTGTTTGTTATTATTATTTTATGAAATAATTATTTTCAGCAGTATTTTGATACTAGCATCAACTATATATTCAGCAATTATATTTTCTAAGCAGTTTGATAAATGTGAATGATTGATTTATCAAACCTATACACTCGTGATATGTACCCTTTAGATTACACCATGATGACTGGTGTTTTTAAAGGAAAGTATGTGTGGAGAACAATGAAAGTGCGGGATTTAAAATTTTTCATTGCATGCAACATTTGCATCAAACACATAACACTTCGATGCCCATAGATCATATCACATGCACTCTTACATAGCTTAATATGCATAATGAACCACATACAAACAACATATCAACCAAGACATGCTTTTAAGAGGGAGACCTAACAACTAAGAGATATTGTAACACTTACATACTCCTTAGTTGGTAGCACGCTCGAAAAGCTTTGGTTGATGGTGATCTACAAGCTTGAGCTCCCCAAATGTGAAGCCTCT
>CATIWO010288462.1:0-11276 GCA_949673435.1 Macaranga tanarius | reverse complement strand
TTCATTATGCATATTTAGCTATGTAAGAGTGCATGTGATATGATCTATGGGCATGAAAGTGTTGTGTGTTGATGCAAATGTTGCATGCAATGAAAAATTTTAAATTCCACATTTTCATTGTTCTCTACATACACTTTCCTTTCATGAACTAGTCCACTTGTTAATTATACGGATTGGGTATTGATTAAAGAGTTTAATCTAGCCCATTATATGTTTGGATAGGATTGGGCCATCTCTAAGTGTAGAGAGGCCCATGGCCCAAACCCAAGCCCAAGCCCATTAAGTGGTAATGGAATTGGAATAGGGATGGGGTAACTATCCAACTAAGCTAACTAATTCAATGATGGTGGCTTCTTATTGTCAAGGTTGTGGAATTCCAAGTCTTTAGAAGACTTGGAATGAAGACTTTGAATGGTGACTAGCAATAGTTGTTAGGCTTGACAAAGAAGACACTTATGGTTTATTTAATTAACAAGGAAAGTGTAAGACACTAACCAAGGGGCTGTAATTTTTGGAAAAGGCAATTAAGAGAGAGGTTTTGGTTATTCAAGCTAGACAAAGGCAAGAAAAGAGAGTCTTCTTCTTCCTTAGTTCATGAGTGAACCTTTCCATATCAAAAGTGTTGTGATATCTCTTTCTAACCATCTTCCTTCAGTGCAAATACTTAGTTCCATAACCTTTAAGATCAAAGAAGCTTTCACAAGCTCTTAGGTCATTCAAGAGAGGCTTGTGTGGAGAGCTTGTTGGTGCTTGAAGATCAACCAAGTGCAAACTGTATGTCACAAGCTAGAGGCTTCATGTTTAGGGAGCTCGGAGCTAGTGGATCACAACAATCAAAAACATATCGAGCATTCTACAAACTTGGTAGTTATGTAAGTGTTGCCTGACTCTTAGTATGTAGGGCTTGTAATACGATTACATGTCTTTTGATTGTTGTTGAAAATATTATCCATGATGCATGTTTAGTTGTGTAAGTGCATGTGATTTAGATCTTATCGCATGAATGGATTCAAACTTGGTGCAACTGTTGCATGCTTCCAAAAATTTTAAAATTCTATATATTTGGTTGCTTTGAACTCCTATTCCCTTCATAAATTGCATATGATTTGGTTCTTGGAGCATTAAATGGATTTAAACTTAGTGCAAGTGTTGCATGCTTCCAAAAATTCATAAAATTCCATATATTTGGTTGCTTTGATTCTCCATTCCCTTCATACTTATCAACCCAATGTATTAAATACCATAAAGGATGTTATCTATACATACTCAATCTATTTAACTTCATATGTTGATAGCAAGGTAAAATGCTATTGTAATACTATTACCTACCACTAGGAATTTCTATAATTTAATACTAATATGATATCTAACAATTAATCTAATGAATTATCATTAGATGTTTTTAAAGCATTTCAACCTAATATCGAACAACCCTGTCATGTCTTTTCCATAATCATATTCATAATAATTTACAGATGGCAAGAAACATGATACGAATGATCATGGGATGAATTTAGCATATAAAAAGACTTTGGATCCATTAAGCTATGATGGAGGCCAAATTATACGATCCAAAGTGAAGAGAATGAAAGAGGCTACTATGGGGCTCGTTCAAAGTCATTTGGTCAATGGTCAACTCATGATCAACACTAAAGTCAAAGGTCAAAGTCAAGGTCAAAGTTAACTCATGGTCAATACTACTTTAGCACCTATGGAGTTGAGCCCAAGGCCAAGATATGTACATGTAATCCAATATAAAGAACTTGGGCCAAAAGGAGTCCAAATCCATACATTGGACTAAAGGGCAGCCAGGAGCATGTGAAATAAGCCCAAGAATTGTATTTAGGCCAATATAAAGGGCAACCCAATAAGAAGGATGAATTTGGTCATTTATTTATTTATCCTTAATGTATTTAGATTAGTTAGTTGTTTCCTAGTTTAATTAGAAGACTATGTACATAGTTGTCATCTTGTATTGTTTGTCCTAGTCTATCTAGGAGATTAGTTGATTAGTTGTTTAGATTATCTAAAAGTGTAAAGGAATAGTGTCCTATCCTTACAAGGAACTTTATTAGCTTAGGATTAAAGAAGTCTATATATACATGTATTAAACATTAAATTCATCCATGTTGATATGCCTATTTAGAAATTGATTTTTCTTAAGTTCTTGTGAAGAGCTTTATTTTTAAATTTGCTTCTTAAGTTGAGTTATAAATTCGCCCGTTGATAATTAGAGTTTTTAGTTGTTAGATAACTAAATGGTTCTTATTCCTTTAGTATATGCTAGATAGATTCTTGGTCAAGGTTCCAATAAATTGTTATAGTTCCTAGTTGTTAGATAACTAGAGGGTTGTATTAAAATATCCTTAACATAATAATATTTCATAAATATAATAATATCAGTACCGTGTACTATATAACCATCAATCTTAGATAAAATATATACATCATATATACAATGGTGAGAGTACTAGATGCTTTTAACATGATACAAAAAGAATATATTAATATTCACTCTTGGCATCTCTCTCTCAAGTATATCGGAATCTAAGCTGACATGATGATGGTGGATACAGAGTAGCTCCAGTCCTAGGCCATGCTCTTTAAGCCTCACCCAACCATGACATCTCAAAATGTATCTTTGATAAAAGCTCGGGGGTGCAGAATGGCCTAATAACCAAAAAACCAAAATAATGTAGGCATCCAATGCTACATCACACCCGTGTCAGGGTGACCAGGATATCTATGGACGTCGCATGGAGAACACGGAAGGTAGTACAGATGCTGTCGAGATACTCCTCCCGTATGGCTGACAGATGGACTACAGCCCCAATGGGTTATACCATGACTCGTAAAATAAGCTCGGCATCCAGATCATGACATACTATATATCTAACAAGAGTCTCGGTCTTGGTAACTTTATAAACTATAGTAGCCCATTGAACCACCATAATCTTTTTGTAAAAACTTAACAAACTAACCTAAGCTGAAAAATCATTTTTATAAAGTGGTGAGTAATTTCATATTGAAATTGTCCAGTGAGAAACTAACTAAACAATAATAATACACAAGTATAATAAATCCTTTTGTAGATAATAAGAAATCATTCAATGTACAAAACAAGCTTATAACCACTAATGAAGTTTAACTTTAAAATAATTAAATGAATAAACAATTACATAAATAAATAGTTCAAAGAAAATCATCCCTTTTTTCTGGTATGCTTTGACGATCATCTCATTTTTTTATGATAGACAAATTATTTCTTAATTGTTATGCTTCATTTATTTACTAATTTCATATCATTTGTATGTTATATTCCTTGAGATTGAACTTTCAAAATTTTTATTTGTAATATTCTATTATCATATTCTTTGAATTGTATATTATACTTTCATGAATTGGATAACTCATTTTCTGTACACATCTTTTATATTTATTTACTTGTTTCATTGAATATTATACAATTTCACTATAATACGGTATCTCTCAAAAATATCAATATAATATAATTCAAATCTCATAGCACTCAACGTCTCACCTCAACTTTCTTACGGTCCACACTGACCTTTTCATAATATCAGTTCACAGTAATTTCATATTCATACTTTTCAACCACAAGGATTCGCCCCAAAGCACCTCTCAATCCTTGCGATATCTCAAAGACAGTTATCATTTGAGTGGCCAACTCATTCTCAATAATGCCAACACATATACTTATAGATATGTATATATATCTCTCACATATAATAATGTTTACATTTCTCGAAAATTTCAGTTCCAATATTTAATTTTATCTCAGTACTTTTTCTTTTTCATTGAAATTTATAGAAACTTAATTTATTTTCATTGAATTCAATGAATTTAGTCTCTTTATCTGAGACTCAAGAATTTGTACTGTGTATCTCATGTGTCGGTAAAGTTGTATCATTCAAACTTCAAATTTTTGCTTCACTATTCATATTCTAGGTAAATTTCATGGTTTTTAATGCTTATAAGTATTTTTCAATATTTCAGGTTGAGTTTTCGTTCCAAATATTCAAGTTTTCGGGCGTAAATAGTGTAGAGGCGAGCTATAGAGGTGGCACCTATCACCTACTAAGGACCGCCTGAGTACAGAGGCATCGCCTCAATGGTGAGGTGTCACCCTCTGCTGAGGCATCGCTTCTTCTTCATGAGACGTTGCCTCAATGTTGATTAGGTGTATTCTGATTGCATTCTGGAACACGATCAGTAGCAAAAAATTGAGAAAATTCACTCAAAAACACATAATCATACTCCCTACATATGATTAAATTACTATGCTACTAATTCTTGACTACTATACACCCTAAGAACACAATAATTCATTCAAAATCCACAACTAAATAACCAAAAATCCAACATTTTAAATTAATTTCTTCAACCAAAAATTCAAATAATATTAAGAAAATACAACCGCTCACCTAATTTGAAGGTTAAATTTTGCAAATCTTGTTGTTAGAGAAACCCTAGCTATAATACCCAAGTTCTTTCTTCTCCTTCTTCCTTGTTTTTCTTCTTTGGTCCCTTCCTCTTCTTTCTTTCTTCCTTTTCTTCCTTTCTTATGTATAACTCAACTGCTCTTTCTTTCTTTTCAATTTTAGTCCTTCATATATCCACTCTTCACCACTAAATCCTTATAATTTATCTCTTTTCAATTAAGTCCTTATTTCCTTTCAATTTCATCCTAATTCCCTTATTTAAATTTATTCTTCTTATTATTAATTATTATTTATCAAATTCTCATAACATAACATTTAACATATGCAACTATATTCTTAATCTACTACTTAAATCTTATTAATTTAATTTTGAGGATACAGATGTTACAAAATGAGAATCCAGTTTACGGTTTAGATTTTTTTTGTTTTGAATTTTTTTTTTGTTTTTAAAGATTTTTGGTTAAAGATCCAAAAAATATTCTAGCCATAACCATTATTTCTTTTACCTTTATACAATAACAACAATAATAGGTGCAACTCTCAATCTTTGGATCTAGCCACATTCTCTCTTTTCCTTTTTAATTCTATTTTCAAAACTTATTTACATGTAAATACTCAAAAAGCTTGTATACCAACAACACACCAATGCAAATAGCTACAAAAATATAACTAATGACTTCAACGACACAATCACACAAACCAACAAAAAAAGCCAACCAATTGAGTTTCAATATATCATTGAAATTTTGAATTTCTTGATCTAATCTAGTCTATATTTTTTAGTTTTGAGGTGGAAGTTTTTATTATTGAGTGCTATTAAAGTTTGATACTTTGAGACTTTTTGAAGAACATATAATCTGAAGAGAAAAAATTTTGAAGCTTTCTAAAGAATGGCAGAGGCGCGGAGCTACATAAAGGAATATCATAAAATAACATTAAAGAGTTAGTGAGCTTCTTTATTGAAGCTAGTTTTATTGTTAAGTAAAAAGATTTAAAGAAATCTTCTAGCTCTGGTCTCAAGGTTGGTTAAAAAAAAATAAAGAAAATCATACCTTTCTTTTTGGCATTTTGGATTTATTACTTTCTAGGTTTTTGTTCACTTGTGAATTGGTTTTATATCAGTGATGGTTCTTATGTTAATTCTTTGATGGTTTTAGTATGAATAATCATGTGTTCTCATGATTATGATTTTAGTGTATGATGAGAAAAAAATATATTATGTAATTAAAAAAAATAGGGTGACATGGATATTAAGTTGTAAAGAAAAAAAGGGATGTGTATGCTATGTCAACACATTCAGTTAGAGTTAATGGATTAGAACTAATGTTGAGAATTTTAAATCTTTACCAAACTCAATTGTTAAAAAATTTTCTTTTAGGATTTAATTATTAAATACACCATATTTATGGGACTGAAAAAGTCATTATCCCAAAAAAAAAAAGATAAGGGGGCTAATTAAAAGGAATAAGGGTTAATTTGGTTTCTGAACTTTTCGTTGAACGTCAAATTACCCGACTTGGCTAGGTACTTATTCATTAAGAATAACTTAGATATCATAAGATATTATCCCGGTTCACTCCAGGTAATGAATTCCATATTGGCCGATCACTCATCCCTATATATAACCAACTAGAGCCACCACACGCCATATCCCACATATGGCTAGCACAGGTATGTAAGTGGTAACAAAATCTAACAAACTATATATAGATGACTGTGTCGCCTCAGGTCAAAGGACCATATGCACCATTGTGTCCAAGATTGTGATTGTTGACAAAAGTGAATTTCCATGCAATTACAAATCTTACGTCACAGTTCGATCCACCCATCATATGAGTATCCACATGTCTATTCTGATATCTCATATCAAGTAGCATAAGACTCACTCCCTTCCACTATCGATATCATATACCGATCAAGAAAAATAGACAAAGGTGATAGTCTAGGGATTAATACTACCCATATATTAATCCAATCACTATGAACATTTATAGCATATGTACCACATAAGTTTATCACTCATATTATCAACTCTTAATAATAAACTCATTCAACATAATACTAAGGGTAAATATTCAAATAAACTTAACACTTAATTTAAATAAATATTTTATTGTCACAAGGATAAATCTACAATGTCTACATACAAGAATGGCCCTAGGGCACATCTATACTAACAAATGTTACATAAGATTTTATTCTATTCACTTTGTACAATGAAAAGGAAAAGAATTCAAGAATTAGCAATCATGTTGCAGAATAAAAAAATGCATATATATGCCACATATCAAGAACAATTAACTTCTTTATAGAAACTTCTTTATAGAAATTGAAAGTTTAGAGAAGTTATTTAAGAAAGTTCAAATTTTAGTAAGAAATCTTAAAGAATGACACTACTACAATTTACACATACAACTATAAAAGTTTTCCGCGAACATAAAAATTATAAGTAAATATAATTTATAGCCACAGAGATTATGACTATACTAATTGCAGCAGTTAATTGTTTATTAGCCATATATATTAAAAGTTCTATAGTTAAAATATTTAATGTATATTTAGTTAGCTATAAAAGTTGAAGTCTTAGTTAATAATATCAATCAACCATGACATAAATTATTTTATAGCAAAAAAATTAAAATTTTAGCCACGATATTTGACATCGTGGCTAATAAATAATATTAGCTACAAAAACAAATAGATTCATAGCTAGTTATTTGGAATTTTAGCTTTAAATATTAAATTTATAGCTAATTTAAATTTTACCTATAAAAATTAAATTGTAGCTAATTAAAAACTATAAATGTGAAACTAAAAAGTTTCATATGCCACATTGAAAACAAATCATAAAAATTTTTTTCTTTCTATTATAAATAGAAGTCATTAATTTAATTTTATGTTAAAGGACATATTTTTTAAAAAATAATGCTACAATTAAGTAGCATTTAAGATAAACTAAACTTTAAATTCAGTTAAAAAAGCTAAAATTTAAATGAAAATTTAAATTTTGAAAAAATAAAAAGATATCATATTATTTTATGAGCTCCACTTTGTTTATAGTAAATTTTACTATATATATTTTATTTGCCATAAAATAATACTTTTGTGGATAATAGTCAAAAATTTTTGCTTCATAATTTATATTTATGTAGCATCTAAATTTAATATCTTTTTACAAATTAGCTTTATTATCATATTTATGTAGCTGAAAATATGAAAAACAACTACATAACACTTAAATTCTATAGCCAACTTTAACCATGGCATTTTTTATTGCAACAAGCTATAGAACTTACTTTTATGACTAAAATATTTAACTACAAAATTTTATAGATTTAGCCACAAATTATTTTAAAGCTGTATGTGACAATTGTTCTTGTAACATTTGTGTCCTTGGAAATAATTTGATAGAATGAAAGGTTTAATTGAATATAATTGAGTATTATTATTTTTGGGTAAAATTGATATGGAAGAAATAATGAGAATAAAATCAAGTTTAGAAATTCGGATGTAATTGAAATTAATTAATTATCAAATTAAAAGAATAAAGTTGTATAAAGACTTATGAGTGATGTGTTAAAACTTAAAGGATTGAAAAAAAAGAAGCTCCTGCGCTTTCAAGCATAAGAAGAGAAAAAGGGGGAAGCTACTTTCAAGAAGAAGGAGAAGATAGAGACATAGACACTATAGCTAGGGTTTTCAACTTCTAAGAATCTATAGATAGCACAACTTAAATCTTTTGAGTGAACTTCTCTTTAGTATATTTCTTTATTTCAATTCAGATTGTTGGAGTTTTGAATGTTTTTGGAGAAAGTATTGTTTTAAATTATGAGTTTAAAGTATAATGCACACATTATCACATTATAAATGTGCCAGAATGGTTAAAATATATGTTGTGGTCTTTTATGAAGAAATTGGTGGTGAAAACTTGGATTTTTGGTTGTGGTTCTATGATTTTCAAGTGCAGAATGCCTTTGCAGGTAAATCAGGCAATGCTTGATCGACCTATCGATGCCTCAATACGCAAAGGAGGTGCCTCAATACTAAAGCGGTGCCTTAGCACTGAGGAGGCACCTCTGTGGTCTGTGCCTATAATCAAATGGACTTGAATGTGAAATTTCTCAATATAAACTTAACTAGAAGCAAGTTAACACCTATATAAAAACTTAAATCACTTAAATTGACTCCAAATGAGTTAAATAAAACCTATTTTACTAAAGATATGTGTGATTGAGTTATAAATATATGTAATAATGTGGGTCAAATTATAATACCCTAGTCTTTAAGACTAAGTATAGAGTAAGTAGGGTGTCGAACACTGGAAATTTTTGAATTTTATACTAACCAAATAGATAATAAGATGGATAGGCAAAATAATAATTATAGAAATTATTAGATTATTCTAATTATTCTAATTAATTACTAACTACACTAATTAATCTAATATTCTAAATATCAATTTAAATAAAGTTTATTAGAACTATAAGTAGGAAGTTACCAAGAATTATAAAATAAACAAATAGCTACATAGAATGATTATAAACATGGCATAAGGCATAAATGCAACTCTCATTGTCATAAATACATTAAGTCCTTCAATACAACTCTCATTGTCAATAAAAGGTAATTCATTTAGAGTCTACAAGTATTCTTATGTCATTGTAGAGATAAACATAATTCATATTATTACCATGCAAGGCTTATAATTTTTATTAAGTAGAAATCCTTGTCTCCAAGTGACTTCCTTGCCTTTAGAGAATTCAATTATATATCCACCAAAATGCACTAACTCTCATTGTATACACATTTGATTAAAATATTATATATGGTGATCAAGCATAGACAACACATTCAAACTCACAATTGAATTCAAACCATCAACATAACATATAATAAAAAGTTAATTCATTGATTCATTCTTCCTTATAATTCTAATAAATAATGGCCTAGCCAAGATACATGGTAAACATAATTAAAATAACAACAAGAAGGAAAATAAATACAAAGTACTAAAAGAGAAAGATAGAACTTTAAACGTAGATAGCCTTCTTGAAGATTTCTTTACTTGCTTTGAATGTTCTTCACTTGAATATTGAATTGCACTACTAATCTAGAAATATATAACTAACACTTTTAATAGATAACAAATACTTTCTGATGTCTCTTATCTCTAATTACTATTCTATCTTTTATATCTATAAAATACAACCAACATATATATTTTATAGGTCTTTAGAAGAGTTACAAGTGATTAAAATTTGTATACATTTGGAAAGGCACCATTTGATATGAAAAGTCACTACCCTATGCAGATGCAGTAAATTTAAAGGCCTTTTCGTCCACCAAATTTATGTTATTTGTAGATAGTGTCTTCATGAGAGTTATAGGTCTGTGATTATCTTTCCAATGCAATTTGAATCACCTAATTTGGAAGTCTGTAGAGGAAATTATAGCCAAAATATGAAAATTGTGCAAAGTGAAGAGTTGTGTCCCTTCGGACTCAGCACCACCGTGCCGACTCGGCACAGGCCTGTCAAATGCTCCCTTTGGTCCTTCTTGGCTTTTCTTCATTCCAACGCACTCCAAAGCTACTTTAATCATGAAATTAGCATAAAATGACCTATAAAATATATAAACAAGATAAAAGACATAAAATCACAAGAACTAATATAAAAATGCAATAGATAATTAAAATGTAAATGCAAAATAAATAAAAGATAACAAAATGATCCTAAATAACCATGCTAGCTTGCATACTATCAAATTCCATGGCTGCCTGCAGGCTGATGAGTTCTTGGATTGGTTGGTGACTATTGAGGAAATCCTAGAGTTCAAAAGGGTGCCAAAAAAGAAAAAAGTGCCTTTAGTGGCGACTAGGCTGCGTAAGAGAGCTACAGCATGGTGGAAGTAATTGAAACTAACATATACCAGGTTAGGTAACCCTGGAATCTCATCCTGGGAGAAGATGAAGAAACATCTATAGGCTGCATTCCTACCATATAATTATCAACAAATTTTATACCAGTGGCTGTAAAATTTGAAGCAAGGCATGAGGTCAGTGGATGATTATACGACCGATTTTTACCAACTGATGGCTAGAAATGAGATCTAAAAGATGGAGGAGCAGTTGGTGGCATGGTACATTGGTGGGTTAAGAGTTCGGCTTCAAGATACTCTCATTTTATTTGATCCTGTGTTTGTGTTAGAAGCACACCAGAGAGCCTTAATGGTGGAGAAGCAAGCACGATGAACTACTGGCAATGGGTTTAGAGCAGCCAGTAACACTAATGTAGGTGGTGGTGGCAGCAAGGCTGTTGAAAATCAGTTAGGCCAAAGTGCTAGCAGTAGTACCATGAAGTGTTTTGTTTATAGTAAATCGGGGTATAGGCAGTCTGAAAGTAAAAAGGTTGGCAAGAGGGCACAATTTACTGAAACTGATGAGGGTGATAATGATGATGCAGTTGTTAGTATAGTCGTATGCCCAAGACGGCAATCTTGTATTATGGCATTGTATATTATCCCAAATGGTAATAAAATGTTCATTTGAATAAAGGTGTTTATTTATTTGAATATTACTCCATTAGCATTATGTTAAATAAATGTATTATCAAGAGTTGATAATATGAGTGACACATTTATTTAGTACATATGCAATAAAATTATTCATAGTCGATAAATTAATATTTGGTTAATATTAATTTGACTATCACCTATGTCTATTTTCCTTGATTAGTATGAGATACTAATAGTGGGAGGTAGTGAGTCTCACGCTACTTGATATGAGATATCAGAATAGACATGTGGATACTCAAG
>CATIWO010288336.1:0-23186 GCA_949673435.1 Macaranga tanarius | reverse complement strand
ATTATTGAATTTATTTTTATAAAATAACTTTAAATTAAAAAATTAATATGATTTAAATATTTTTAACTTTAATATTTTTCTCTTCTAAAAAATATTTTATATATTATTTTTAAATTATAATTAATCAATATAAAATAAAAATTTAAATACAGTATTTTATTATATTTTAATAAATTAATTTTTTGTAGTATTTTTAACAATTTTAACATTAATTTTTCTATTTTTTGATAATTACACACCAATTTAAATATAATTTTTTATTTTAGTACTTTATTTTTAAAAGTAAATTCTATATACTATTTTTAAACTACAAGCATAGTGAACCATTAGATAATAAAAAGTAATAAATTAATATTATTTATTATTTATTAAATTTTAAATAATTGTCATTATAAATTATATTTTTGTCATAATTTTAACATTTATAACATTAATATTTATCTTTTTTTAGTAATTATATATCATTTTTTAAAAAAATTTTAACTTAGTACTTTTCTCTTTCACAAAAATTTTAATTACAATTTTTTAATTTATTATTACAATTAATCATTAAATAATTCAAAATTATTTAAATTAATTTTATTAATAAAATTTTTATCAATTAAAATTCTAATATTTTTAACATTATTTTTCTCCTTTTCATTCACTATATATTGTCTTTTTAGTATTTTTATTTTAATAATTTAGTTTTAGTATTTTTTAAAAGAAATATATATACTATTTTTTATCTTATAATTATAATTAATCATTAGATAATAAAATTAAATAACTTAGTTTTAGTTATCATAATTAAACTTTAATAAAATTATTGTTGTAAATTATTTTTAATATTTTTAACATTAATTTTTTCTTTTTTGAGTAATCATGTTAGCTAATTAATTATTTTTAATTCTATTATTTCTCTCTATTTAAAAAAATTCTCTATACTATTTTTAAATTATGATTATAATTAATTATTTAAATAGTAAAATTTAATTAAATTAATAGTAACTATTATTTATTAAACTTCAATGAAAATTTTAAATTATACTATTTATTTAATTTATATTAGTTCAAATAATAATTCATTTATTAAGAGTAAGAAATATAATTTTATTTAGATTGGAACTAAATATACTATTTTAACATTAATTTTTCTATTTTCTATTAATTAAACATCAACTTTGAATATTTTCATTTTCATACTTCATATTTTTAAAAAAATATTCCTATGTACAATTTTTAAATTATAATCATAATGAAGCATTAGATAATATAAAAAATAATAAATAGTTTTAGTGATATTGTATTAAAATTTTAACAAAATTAGTCACTATAATTAATTTTTATCATGATTTTAGCATTTTTAATATTAATATTTTTCTTCTTTTTAATAATTATACATCACTTTTAAATTTTTTTAACTTAATACTTTTTCTCTTTAAAAAAAATTTAGGCACAATTTTTTTTAATTATTATCATAATTAATTATCAAATGATTCAAAATTAGTTTAATTAATTTTAATAGAATCTAATAAATTTCTTCACTCAACATAAAAGTTTTTAATTTTTTTTTTTGACAATTTTAACATTATTTCCCTCTTTTCTTACATATTATAAATCACTTTCAGTATTTTTTAAATATTTTTTATTTTCTATTATTTAAATAATAATAATTATTTTTACTAAACTTTAATAAAATTTTTAAAATTATGTAAAAGTTCATCTAATTAGAATCAAAGATATAATTTTATTTAAATTATAACTGAATATATTATTTAATTAGTATATTATATAAAATAGAAGTTAACCTAATCAAAATAGGAAATATAGTTTAATTTAAATTATAATTACTAATTTTAATTAATATATTATAATTTTTAAAATTATGTAAAAGTTAATCTAATTGGAATCAGAGATATAATTTTATTTAAATTATAACTGAATATATTATTTAATTAGTATATATTATATAAAATAGAAGTTAACCTAATCAAAATAGGAAATATAATTTAATTATAATTATAATTATAATTTCAATTAGTATATTACTAAATTATCCAGATTTTATAAGTTAACCTAATTAAAATAGGAAATACAGTTTTAATTCAATTATAATTGTAATTTTAATTAATTTAATTCAAATTGATAAATTACTAAATTATCCGACTTTTGTATAATATATAATACGAACAGTTTTGTAAATTTTCGTGTCTCCCCTTCGTACATTTATATATATTATAGATAAATAATATTGAAAATTTAGTCGGTATTAATATCTATTTTTTAAAAAAATAAATATAGAAATCAAATTTAGAAAAATTAGAATCAATAAGATACAATGTCTAATTTTTTAATCACTAAAATATTTTATTAATCAAAATATTAACAAAAATTTTAGTGGAAGAATAATTTAGTTCGATGAAATTTAAATTAAAGTACACAAAAAATACTTTTGAAAAAGAACATTAAGATAAAACATAGAATGTGCTTAAAATTCGCAAGGAAATTAATATTGCAGGTAATTCGCTGGAAAAACACAAGATCAAAGAGCTGAGTAGAAGTGGGTAGGCGGCAAGCAATTTCAAAAAAAAAAAAAAAAAAAAAAAGCGCTACAAAAATTGCGTTTTATGGTGTATGAGTTAAAAGAGTAGTAGTAGCAGAGAGGAAAAAGAAAATGGCAGTGGAGAAGAACATGGCGTATTTGTTTGAGAAATTGAAGGTGGAAGATCCATGGCTTCCTCCTGTTACATGGGAATCAATTCCTTCTCAAAATGTCTCATCTTCGCGTCCTCCTGATTCCTCTCAGCTCCACCACCACCATTCATCCTCTTCTGTCTCCGTAAGTCATCCCTTCAACTCTATTCAAAACTCTTCATTTTTTATTAATGCATTTCGCCATTTCACTTCATGTTTCAAGTGTAAATTATTATTTTTTTTACAAAAAAAATTGTAATTGTAGTTGATTCTTTGATTCTGTAACTAGGTTATTTAACTTTAGTGCAAAAATTATGCTTAAATTGAATTGATTTTCTTAAGTCATTGGCGTATAGTGTGTTTCGAAAGTCTAACTCTAAAAAGAAATAGAAAATGAAAGAACTGAATTGAATTATCATGTTTTGTCAACTCTCATGTTTGGAAAAGTGTGAAATCATAGGCACAATTGACTTGATTTTGCAAGAATGCAATGCATGAGTGGATAATAATTGCTTGAATTTGATTCTTTCAATTTAAAGAAAAAGAAGGAAACAAAAAAGAGTCATTCTTAAGACATTTCCATAGAAATGAAATCAAGCAACAAGTGACATAATGTTTTTTTATGTATCTCTTGTTTCTGGTATCAGGAGGCAAGTTTAGTCAGATTAGCGTTAAATGCTATGCAAGGTGTGGAATCAGCTCTTATTAGTATTCAAAAGCTTTCCTCAGCATTTTGTTATGACCCAGCTGATAGGTCCCATCATCGAATTTCAAGTCTATGGGATCGGTCTTCAAGTACTTACGCTTTGGGAAAGATTCTCAACTCCATAGGCTGCTTTGGTTCTCTGGTTTTTCTTCTCCGTAAATTTGTAGATAATTTTACATATATGGGTATGGATGTGCACTTATCATCACATCAAAGCCATTGTCAGAGTGATGCACAGGAGGAAAATCATTTGAATTACAGTCTGGTTAATCAGGCATTTGCTGTTGCTGTTGGAAAGGTTTTAGAAGGTTACATATGTGCTTTGAGTACAATAAATACATCGGCAAGATTGAGGCATTCCTCAAAAGTTGATGTTCAAGGTTATGAGGAAGCATGCCTTACGAGTATAGTGCATTCTAAAGTTACTCTGTTAGAGGTGTATTTGCACACAAAGGAATTGAGGTCTCAGATTGAAGCCCTTGGAAATTTATGCAACTTATATAATATAGCACTTTGCTTCTCGGTGTCTTCTCTTGAGGCGTTAACTGCTAAAACTGTCTTGGAATTTTCCAGTTTCTATAGAGGAGGGGATCTTCTCACTTATTTATATAGGCAATTACAGGTCTGAAAAGTTTCTTAGCATTGTTTTTTTCCTTTTTCTCTTCCACTCTTTATTTTTTATTCTTTACATATATTATTGGTGCAGAAAAGAATAATTGAAAGGACTTAATTGCTCATTTCAGTTAATTGTTCATTTATTTTTAGTTATTTTTTTTACCAGCCTTTACAAGGTGATATATTTTCACATGGTTTTACATTATTTAATGCAAATTGTCAAATCTTTTTGTCACATACCAGGTATTGGTAAAGTGTTAATTTTAAGCGCTGGTCCTGCTGGATAAGTGTACGGAACATGAATAAAATAACTCACTCCTCAAAATTGTACATTTGTCTCTATTGAACGAGATGTATGTATGACTTTATTACAAATCTTGCATTTAATATGTAATTGTGGTCAAGACTCATTGTTTTTAATGGTCTTCCTTTTAGATATTTGAGTGATGTTCCTTAAATTGTAAAATTTGCTTGCGTACTATCTCATGGATAATCTGAAACAGTCATTCCTTGCAACTATTTTTTCTGTAGGTTGCTGATCCTGCCCACCTTGCTATGCTCAAGTTCCTTTTTCTTCGCTCATTTGAACCGTATTGTGGATTCATAAGATCATGGATATTTAGGGCTGAGACCAGTGATCCTTATAAGGAATTTGTAGTGGAATTTGGAGATAGTCTGCCTCCTGAGCTGCATTATAAAGCTGGCATCCACTTTGACTTCCCATTAGCTAGGATTAGGGTAATATTTTTGAACTAAAATTGAAGCTTCACTTGTGATACTTCCACTATTCCAATTTAGTGTTGATTCTTATAATGTGGCTGGGTAACAGGATGGAGTAGCTATACCGTGTTTTCTGAAGGACTTTTTGATTCCAGTTATTAGGGCTGGTCAGCAGCTTCAAGTACTAATGAAGTTGCTTGAATTATGCAATTATTCTGGCCCTGGTGATGATACATATGAGGATTTCCTTCCCAGTTTTAGTGAATATATGAATAATCAGTTGTTTCATGCATCTCCGCTGACCTTCAGCAAAGGACTTTTAGAGGCTATGGTAGCAGTAAGAAACAACTATTACAAACAAATGCTGGAGAAACTTGAAAATCTGCCAACCAAGCTGGAGTTTAGGTACCAACAGGTAATGAGTGCTGTGCTTTGGGCTCTTTTTAACATGCCTTGCTTTATGCCATGTTTCATAAGGTTGAATAGTTGAATATCTTTTTTTTTTTTAATATTATTGTTTCCATATTTTGCTTTGTAGAATGTGTGCAAACATGCATTTTGGATACAAATTTCAGTAAATGGCTAATGTAATAAAGACAAAGTGTTTTAAGTTAGTGACATAAGTACTATGATGCCTGATCAATCAGTCATCTGTAGTTTCATCTCTCATTAAAACAAGTAGTCATATGGTCTCATCCAAACATATTCAGAATTAGATTCCCAATGTCTTTCTAAGACTTCCCCATTTAACCTTGCATCTGAAGACATTTAATTCCTGGAAGTGGAGCTCATTTAGGATTCAGAATTTCTGCATGTGATTTTGTTGCCTTGCGGTTGATCAATCATATTGAAGACTCTTCAGTTTGGCACCACCACCCTTTTACTGCACTTGCCCCTTGGTTTCTGTATTAATGAATCAGCAGGACTGCAAAATTAGAAAGCTTCTTTTACCATCAATAATTAATTCTCAACTGATTTTGTGATGGATATTTTCTATGTGCGCAACAGACTTGGTCATTCAGTATTCTGTGCTCATCTTGCATGATGATTTCCAATTTTCAGGTAGTTCATGATAGTGTTGTACCTATCTACCTTGAAAACAATGGAGAGGGATTAAACAGTCAGGTCTTATTCACTTTGAATGACGGTTTGAATGTTTCTTCAACATTTGACAAGTCGAACTCATATCTGTAATCTCTCTCTCTCTCTCTCTCCTCACTTCTTTGATGCATGTGCATGTCTTTGGGCAAATGTGCATGTAGTTATATTTGCCTGAATTTCGATCAACCTTGCCGATATCTGAAAAATATTTGAACACTTGAACTATATCAATGTTAGGGGAGGGGAGAATACCACAGAAGTTGTTCTTTTGGGGTGATCAGTTTTGATGGGTGTACCAAATTGAACCAGTTGGTTTTGACACAGTGCAAAACAAACTGAATGGATTAAGGCTGCCAAGTCAATCATACCAGTTCTAGGTGGCTGGTTTGGGCATTCTGGAAGGCCCAAACTATTGGCCTTCATAATTATTATTTGAGACTTTATTTTCTAGTTTTTGTCGTTTAGTTTCTGAAGTCTTTTATGCAACTTACATTGGGTTGGTTAGTTTTAAATTAGATTGTGTGTCATTTAAGAAACGGTAGTTAAGTTTTGGCATTGAAAGATTAACATTTAAAATTTAGGATGTGGAAAAACCTAAAACTTGTGATTGAATTTCTATAGAGGCATAAGTTGACCAAGTTGTTTTGGAAAATGATATTTTCAGGCCAATTTTTTGTCAATGTTGATGGCATAGTTGGTTATCTTCACCCTAACTATCTCTTGAGCTGAACTATTTTCATTAACATATTTTTTACATCTTCCTGCTTCTCTGGGGTCAATTTCCAGTTAAACCCACAGTTTGGCTTATCATTGGATTTATCTGCATCTCAGGGCTATTGATAAAGTTGGTTTAAATTACTCAAGTACAGGAGATGAAGTCTATGGGTTCGATGCATCTGATGTATCTGAATGTTCATCTTTAAGTGGTTCTGAAGAGCAAACTGAGACGGAGCAGCTGACTGAGAATCCTTGTAGCTTGGTTGGACATAAGCAAAAGTATTTCTCTTCCTTAAGGTTTTCCTCGAGTAATCCAATTGATAGTACATTGCAAGAGTCTACTCAATGTGAAAGCTCACGTGATATGGAAAGAAATATACCTGAAAATTGTTCAAAGAATTATGCTGTGGGCCATTTTATGCAATCGTACCGTAAGAAAATATCTCTCAGTCGCATGTTTGTGCCTCTAAGTTTGGGGGATTCAAACTTGTCATATACTGATAGGCTAACTGATAAGAGCTGGCCACTTGGCCTTCTAAACAATCCTTTCAATGATGATAAAGGATTTAGATATTACTGGGGGATACCTCAATATAACACAGCCCTAGCAGTAAACAATGCAGATACGGAGTCCATAAACGAAAATGTACCACATTTTAGAAAAATGATTGCTGGTAAAGATTGTTCAGCTGGAGCCTTGGGCAAGGATCAACTTGTAATTGATTGTCATACTGCAAATTCATTTAAATCACATGCATGGAAGGATAATCGGAGCATAAATTTTCTCAGTACAAATCCGATGTTGAGAAAAAATCTATTTTTTGACCAAATGAGCAAACCTGGACAAAAGTGCAACTCAGCTTATAGACAATCATTACCTTGCTTCGACTTCTCAACCGTAGAAGACCCTTGCAGAGTGTATGTGGAGAAGTTATATGCCAATTTAAGACAGGATTTGATCAATAATGGGCATATATGTGATACTGCTGTTAAGAGTCATGACAAAAGTAAACAAGACAATGATGAAGATAATGTATTTACCAGTAATGTCAGGATGGCTTGCTCTTGCTCGCCCTTATACTTGAAGGAACAAGGCCAAGGATCTTTCATTTCAACAGATGTTTATGGAGGGAGGACTTGGGAGAATATGCTCAGTAACTTTAGTTTCACGATAGAGGAAAGTACCGGAGAGCATAGGGAGAATTTGTCTGCCACGTTTGTGATTCCACTTGATTTCATTATTGACAAATGCATACTGCAGGAAATCTTGCTCCAGTATCCTTCCATCATTTTTCATTTCTTCCTAGAAGTGCCTGCATTTATACATTCAAATGATTAATTCACATATACAATTATATGCACAAATTGTAGGTATTTTAGCATTATTTGCGTTATAATTGGAAAACTGAATCAAACTGATGAAATTTGGTAATTTCTCTGTTGACCTTTTTCCAGTTCTGTTTGGTTAATGTTTTATAGGTTTTTTGGATTTAGGTTATCAGTTTGCTGCTTGAAATATAGTGACCAAACTACTGAGTTTTTGTGAGTTAAATATAAACTATTTTTATATTGATAATGAATTAGTTATAAAAATTCTATAAATAAATAATGCTTTAATTAAAAACTTAATTAACTGAATAAGCAATCTGAAATATGTTTTGATGCTTGTATGTGTCCATGGTTTTGAGGATCATGCAAGCTTTTTGATGATCCTTTTATGACCCTTAAGTCATCTGAATAGAAGTTGAAAATCTTTTGTTGATTCAAAGAGTGTCAAGGATTCAATTCTCAAAAGCTTCATGTGAAAACTGATGATTTTTCGAAATTCCAATGAAACTGTGTGTCACAGGTGGTCTGATGTTTTGAAATTGTAACATGTTTCTGACATTGTAGGTTGGTGGTTTTCTTGGATTCACTCTTTTCTTCTCATCATTCTTTGTCTTCCTCTGTTTCTTAGTATACTTGCAAAATTTTATTTAATTTTCTTGCTCAAGATGGTGCTTTTGGCAAATTTATCATATGATGCGCAAAGTCATGTATTCCCTTAACAGTGCTAGGTACAAGTATGTCAGTAAGCTGGCCATCAAGCTGCTTGAAGGGTTTGATTTACATGAGCATTTTCTGGCACTGCGTCGGTACTATTTTATGGAATTGGCAGATTGGGCAGATTTATTTATCATGTCCCTTTGGCATCATGTACTTCTGACTGATAATGTTTTACATTTTTGGGTTTCTTTTTTCCTTTGAAAAATCATAACTCTTTCTGGATTCATTCTTGTTTTCATTTGAAACAACAGAAATGGTGTGCAACTGAGGCAGATCAGAGAGTTTCAGAAATTCAAGGGTTCCTTGAGTTGTCAGTTCAGAGGTCTTCATGTGAACAAGACCCTAATAAGGATAGGCTGTATGTGCACATAAAAGGGAATGCCCTGATGCCTCTTGCAGCATCTATAATTGGTGAATTCATGTTTCCTTTATACTCCAAGCATAGTTATTAAAGGTGTGCCAAACAGGATATTTCTATAATTTTTGGAGTTGGATTTAGAATGCTGAACTTTTTGCCAACAGCATTGACTTTCTAGGTGCAAAACAACATTGCCATAGTCAATTCATGAAATTGTGCATTTCATTGTTTATAAAGCTTTGTTTTTAATTGATATATCAGTATCTTATCTTTTTTGGATGTAGTCTGTCAATTCACTTTGAATGATTAACTTTTGAACTTTTTTCTTCACAATGTACAATGCTTGACAATTAGCAGCTTTATTCTCTTCAGTCAAATGCACATCACTTCTTAAGAAACATAATTCTAAATTTATCAGGTTCAAATATCAGTTTATTTTCTGCTAAGAAAATTATATTTGAAGTGAATGTTGCTTGTTTCCTTCCTTATTTTTTCCTTTGTATGATATGATGAATAAATACTTCTGCAGATTTAGTCAGTCTTTTAATAAGCGAATTCCGTTCTCTCTTTTGAATATGTTTTAGGCTTTTAGCCTGTTGTGATGATCCCTTTTTTTTTTTTTTTTCCTTGTTTCTCTTTTTAATCCCAAAAAACACATCTTTTTGTTTTTGCTTTCCATTTTTATTTCTCAAGTTATCTTTTGTCCTTGTCTTTTACTGATGCTGAGCTTTTCAACATGTCAGGGGTCCATTCCTTTGATTTTTTGGGTTTAGGCTATCGTGTGGATTGGCCAGTCAGTATTATTCTGACTACCAGTGCATTGAAAATTTATTCTGATATATTCAATTTTTTGATACAAGTGAAGCTAGCTGTTTTTGCTTTGAACGATGTATGGCGCTTATTAAAGGTACTGATCTTTTCCTATTTATGTGTGTTTGTGTTTATTAGAGTGCTTAATCTTCCTTCCTATAATTTCTGAAACATTATAGGAAAACTGGTGCCAGAATTTACTCTTTATGAGACAAACACAAAACATGCTATTGGCATGTAAATATTATATTAATGATCTGTGTAAATCAATAATGATATTAGTTGATAGGTTATTAAAGTGTTAAAAAATGAAACCACACTCCTGAATATCAAGAAAAAAACCATAGACCTTTAAGTGAACAAGTGCCTAATGATACTTGTTTTGTATTTATCCACAAAAAGATGTACTTGCTTAAACTACTGTTGATTATTTATTTAAACCAAGCACACCACTTCCTTCTTGCTTAGACCTGATATATTTAAAGCCTGATGGAGCATGATAGTTGCTACTGTAACAATTATTTTCAAGTGTGATAATGCATTTATTTGGATAGAAGGATTATCAGTGTTGGTGGATTCCTCAGAGTTGAAGCTCTCATAGTTCAATCATGTTGCTTGTGCAACACCATATTTGACATCCCTTGGTTACGTATATTTGGCATCTCTTGGTTACTTTTACCTCTTACTTTCAGGGCTGTATCAGTTCCTGCTTGCTTGCGTCTCTTCATGTAACCAATTTCCTCTGTTTGTTGTTTGAGGATCAGTCTTTGAATTATCACTTAAAATTTTATTTATTTCCTTTTCTAAATGGATTTATGAACAAAGGCATTGACTTGAATTTTATGAAGTTTACAAGAGCAAATACATTTTCCAGAAACTTTACTAAAATTATCAGTCACTCACTGATGGTTTATTTTGAATTTGAGTCTGTGGGCATGGTCTTTTCTTATACTAAGAAGTATGTGTTTTACAGGATTTGATGCACTTTATTGGTAGAAATGGTCATTCTGTGCGATATGAAAGGGAAATGGGCCAGCTTAATTTGCTGATAAAGATGAGGTATGTGGAGTTTTCCTTTTATAGTCACATATTACCCTTTTCGTTTCTTCTTCCTGTCATGCCCTTCACAAATAATAGGTGTAGCTCTTTCTTTCTAAAGTATTTTTTTTTTTTAATTTACTTTTGGCAATTTGTCTATCACCTGATGGCCAGGAACAATTGGCATCATGTCTTAAGTGCTCAAGTTTTTTGGAAAGGTGCATGAGATAGTCAAACCTTAAATCTATGAAAACTGTGTTCTGTGAGATCTGGTCAATTATATGGAGTTTGCAATCTAGTCACTGGCCCAGCAACCTGTACTTCGAAGGAAGGATTCATGGCTTGGTTGTGTTGTCAAGTTTTTCCATCGGAACCTGTTTTTGCTTTTAAGGGAAAGCAGGCTTGCCTGAGAGAACCCAACAATCTCTGAGATTGAAGGAAACTCAAATCTTTATCTAAATTTTCTGCTTAGTCATTAAGAAAAACTTTTGCATACACGCACACTCATATATATATGTGCAAGTTAATAAGAAGGATGGCAAAGATCCCAACAAACAATCTAAACAAACTAATTAGAAATTTAGAATTCTGATTTTAACAATCTGAACAAACTTATTAGAAATTCAAAATGCTATCTTAACTGATCTCTAAATAATTACTACCTTGTTATGCCCCTGACTTGGACAGCTTATGATTGGGTGCATAACAACATAATATTTATAGAGGGATGTACTTTTGAACTTTCACCAGGGTTCATAATTTAGCTAAGCTGTTGTACATGTGAGTGCATCTAATCAAGAATTTTATATTTCCAAACAGGCAATTGAACCAATTTCATTCCTCTTAACATATGACAGGCAGCAGGTCAATCATTTTATCTCTACTTTGCAACAATATGTGCTGTCACAATTGTCTCATATATCATGGTTCAGGTTTCTTCACAACCTAAAGCACAAGGTTTGAGCCTGCTTGAGCTTTATACTTTTTTTTTTCAGCAAATGGAGAATTCTAGAGTTCTATATGTTTTAACAAACCTGTGTTCAGTGCTTTCCATGTTTTTCCTCGTAGTTGAATGTCTGTTCTTTACTGCTGTGTTAATTGTCAGTTTATCTTTTTTATGCACAGAAAAATATTATGATTAATTTTTGATAACAATGTAATTTTACTTCTTCAAAATATAAATTGAGCATTATGATCTTATTTAGAATTGCTCTGTTTTTCCCTGTTAAACAAGTCCACGGGCCCGAGAGTGTTGGCCTACTTACACACACATGGACTTATAAATGGGGTTGAACCCATCTAACACAAAACCAATTGGCTTGTGTTAAGACCCAATCTACACCACTTATAAGCCACTCTAACTCTTTATACTTTGCCAATGTGGGATATATTCTCCAATACTCCCCCTCAAGTGTAACTGGGCCTGGACCAGTTACACTTGCCAAACACAAACGGACCACACCCAGCGACTTACAAGGTCACAAACGGGCCGCACCCAACCAAACACAAACGGGCTGCATCCAACTCCAGATCTTAAACACGAGCCCAGGATCACCGCTCTGATACCATGTTAAACAAGTCCACGGGCCGAAGAGTGTTGGCCTACTTACACACATGGACTTATAAATGGGGTTGAACTCATCTAACACAAAACTAATTGGCTTGTGTTAATACCCAATCTACACCACTTATAAGCCACTCTAACTCTTTATACTTTTCCAATGTGAGATATATTTCCAACATTCCCCATGATATCATAGTTTTCATGAACCTTGTGACTGGTTATACAAACATGAAATACATTGCTAATATATATAACTATTGTTATTTATATTATGCCTATAATGTATATCTTTTTTCAGATGACCCATTTTATTTCAAGAAAAAAGAATGCAAAGAACTTTGGTCTATCATTTAATTGGTATTTGACTTGCTTGCGGTAATTATAGGTCAAAGATATGATGGATCTGGAGTTGGTGCACATGGAATATCTAACAGATTCACTGCACATGTAAGTTCAGGTTTTCCTGTTTGAAGTTTGAGCCATAATTCTTGGTACGAAAATAATTACATGGTTTTTGCGACTTCGATCGCAATGAAACATTAAATGTTCATTGTACACCATTCATGCGCTCGCATTATACAGAATGGAGTTGTGCAATTTGACAGTATGTTATTTCTTTATCATACATGTTTATCTGTTAAAAACCAGCAATTCTTCATGGAAGTAATGATTTTTGTGCAAAGTTACATTAAATTTAATATATTCATAGATTTGAAAATTTATATATTCATAGATGTGGAAAGGTGAGAAGATTATGCATATAGTTCACTTAATTATGCAGGTTTGTATGACTACAGGAGAAAGTTATATTAAATTCTTCCCAAAAGCCCTTGCATTGAAAGGGTGCATTTTGTAGCTGAGCCTAGAGAATCAGAGCATAATAAATATGTACTCTCCTTGTCGTTTTTGTCATGTTCTTTTTATGCATTCACAATTTCTTCAGCAAAGTGTTCTGAACATGCTCATTTTTCTTAACACAACATTTACATATCTGGTCCTTTTTAAGCTTGGTCAATTACTGGGAAAATAAAATTTTCAAATCTTTTTTATTTCTTGAGTTTTATACCTATTTTCAATCTAGGTTGGCATTGCTGTTTCTCTGTGTTCTTTTCATACTTGTATGCACCTTCATTCTTTTTTTTTTTCTTTTCAATTTTGTAATGGTGATTTTGAGTTAAGACAGTGTGTAAAAACTTTGCAGATGTTTTCTTTCTGATGAAACACGGCCTGTAGCCAGCATCATAGAAAGCATTTTGCAGTGTGCCTTAGACTTCCGGACTTGTCTTAATGCCAGCATGTGGGATGTGGGGCTGGATGAAGGGGTCTTGCCAGATAAACTTTCTAGAATCAATATATCCCAGGTGATCTCTTGCATCTTTCTGCATTGTGTTGATTATAGAACTTAGAAAGCTGCATTGCGTGTACTGGGGAAAAACCTTGAGGAAGGATTTGGTCTTAAGGCAGGCTGGATACTCGACCAATTGCCTGATATTCTGTGTGCATGTTAATTGTCCTACATGTGAAACATATAGATCCATATAGTTTATTGTGTGCATCTATGTAAATTATGACTGCTGATAACAATTAAATTATGAATACTGATGCCAACAATTATAGAATAGACAGTGGTACTACTGATAAAACTTATTTGGCCAGACAAGGTGGAAAAGGTCTACTAAAATATTAGCATCTGTCCCCAGCAAACTACATTAGTATCATCTTTATGTATTTGATGCTACTAACAAAAGAATAAATTCATCAAAGGAGGTAATTTTCTTTGTTTCCAAGGATCATTGTTGCATAGCCAAAAGGATAAAACAGAAAAGGGTCTCTTTTCCTAATAAATTCATTGGGTTGTACATTTCTGATTTGTCTAAGTGTCTCTGTTTAACATGGTACTCCTACCATGGCTTTTATGTGATGCATCAAAACAGATTTCAAGCCTTTTTTATCTGTAATTGAATTAACCTGCATAATATGGTGGAATACACCGTTTTCATTTTCACTTTGCTTCAACAGGTGCTTGCCATAAAGCATAAGTTTGACAGAAATTTGAAAGCATTGCATCTATGTTATCTCAAGTCTTTTTTCCTAATAATTGGGTTGTTCATTTCTGATTTGTCTTGTGTTTCTGTTTAACATAATACTTCTACTATGTCTTTTCATGAGATGCATCAAAACAGATTTTGTTCATAATGCGTTCAAGCCTTTTTGATCTGTAATTGAATTAAACTGCATAATATGGTGGAAAACACCATTTTCATGTTCACTTTTCTTCCTTAGGTGCTTGCCATAAAGCAGAAATTCGACAGAAATTTGAAAGAATTGCATCTATGTTATCTCAAGTCACCTCAGCATGGAAGATTTGGGCTTTCTTGTTTCTGGGGTCACCTCAACTACAATGAGTACCATACAAACAAGAAAATGCATCTGTACTCCTTTTAAGACTTGGCTTTGCTTTATTGCTGACCATGATGAAGAGTGGATTGGTTGCCAATATGCTAGAATTATAGCTAGACACTTCCATTATCAAACATCTCATTTAAGGATCTGAATGTTGGTTCCACAATCAGCACGTACGATATTTATATTCAGCCCCTGACCATCCAGGATGGTTTGTCCCTCATTCATTTTCGGTGTAAGCTGACCTATGTGGTGTAACTTTAGTGGTATAGTGGTTTAAAGATGTGCAAAGGTGGGTTGTCTCTCGCTCTGTGGTGTGTATTGTAAATGTCAGCTTGTATTATAAGAAATTTTTGGGTGTTCCTTTAGTTGGATATAGGATGGTGGTGACTATAAACATAATTTGCGGACAAGTCAAATTGACATCCCATTTCTCTGCTAATCTATATTTACCGGCTGCAAATTTTCATGTGTATGCACTGAAAAATTTTCAGGCATGGGGGAATATGAAGAGTAGAAAGCAGAGAAAGGAAAAAAAAAAAAGGGCATTGTTGTAAATAAATCTTTACACTTTGCATGGTTCATTTTTAGTTGTGGGGAAGTAATATTTTGTTTTTTTGGGTGGTTTAGATAATTTTATATTTTTCCTTGTTATTTGGAGATTTTTTGTTTTACTTTTGAAATACAGTGGAATTAACATAATTAAATTGGAAAGATTACTTACTCTTGATGATTTCACAATAAGAAGATTTTTTTTAATACTAGATTAAGTGTTGATCACAATGGAAAAATACTATGATTTACAATTGTATTTACTATTGTTTCTTTATCTATTGCAAAGGAGAGTTTCTACAAAGACTTGTGCTTTGTATTTTTTTCTATATCTTTTCTCTTTTATTTACTTCTATTTGTATTTTACATGAAGTTATTACTATAACTTTGGAGGCACTCCTTTTTTTTAAAATTAAATTTGTTGGGTTGGGTCAACCAGTTATGGGTGATCCGAATCCAAATTCAACATCTCCCACTCGCACATGATAGTTATGATTTATTGTGAGATTTTCTTTAATTGATAGACAATCTGCATTTTTATACTAGTAAATGGGTCATGCCACTTAGCGAGCAAAACTTGCACTTGGTAGCTTTGTCCTAACCTTTTGAATTAGAGTTCGAGATATGCTAGATACCACACTTGCATAAATTCAACTCAATTAATTTCATTACTTAATTAAACTCTTTAATTGATAATTAAATAAAAAACTATCATAATTGGTGTAACTCTATGGAAACTCTTTCCAAGCTAAATGTGAAAACCTGAATTAATCATATTTAGTTCCTATAAGTCATGAGTGACCCCTAGCATAGATGTCATGGTTTATGACTAATATTATAGAAACTCTTTCTAAGCTAAATGTGAAAATCTCAATTAATCATATTTAGTTCCCATAAGTCATGTGTGACTCCTAGCATAGATGTCGTAACACATAACTACCCAATTAGAATTGAATGCTTTCCATAAATCCACAAGAATCATAGAACATAATTATCGTGTACTAAATGTCTTTTCATTATAAGATCCTGATATCGGTTAGAGTCATGGTCAAGTCAAACTCTAATTTCCTCAATCATATGATCTCATCTTCAATTCAATTCTTAATAAAATATGATTACTACTAGAAACTCTTTTCTAGTACCGAAACTCTTTTTGAGTAAGTCGAGTTTGACCTGGCTAGGTACTTATTCATCGAGAATAGCTTGGATAGCATAGAATATTATCCCAGTTCAATCCAAGTAATGAATTCTATTTTGATCAATCACTCATCTCTACATATAATAGACTTGAGCCACCACATGCCATATACCTATACATGGCTAGCACATGTATGTAAATAGTAAAAAACTCTAACTAACCATATGTCAAAAGACCATATGCACAATCATGTCCAAGATTGTGATTGTTAACAAAAGTGAATTTTCATGCAATCTCACATCTTACATCACAATTCGATTTTACTCATGCAATTACATGAGTATCCACATGTCTATTTTGATATCTCAAATCAAGTAGTATGAGACTTACTACCTCCCATTATCGATTTACATACCGATCAAGGAAAATAAACAGAGGTGATAGTCTACAGATTAATACTACCCTTATATTTCCAACGACCATAAACATTTATAACATATATATACTAAATGAATTTGTCACTCATGTTATCAACTCTTGATAATTAACTCATTTAACACAATAATAGAGGGTAAACGTTCAAATAAATAAACACTTTATTTAAATTAATGTTATTTATTGCCAAAAGGGATAAATATATACAATGTCAATGTACATACAAGAATGGCACTGGGACACATCCATAGGGGTGTGTAGGGCCCTACCGGTCTGAAATTTCTGGTCCGAACCGAACTAAATATTTAGACCAGATCAGAAGAAATCGGGTGAGAAAGTGGGTCGGTTATTTAAGTTGGAGTAATATCAGTTTACGGATGGCGGGTCGGTTATCAACCGTTTCCAACCGACTAGCCTGAACTTCTGATTTTTGTTTCTCTAAACGGTGCGTTTAATATATATATATATATATAACCCTAAACCTAAACCCACCATCTTCATTCAACGCCGCCCTCTCCTTCTCCTCTTCTTTGCAAACGCCTCACTGCCTCTCCTCTTCTTCTCTCCCTCTTTGTATTAGCTAACCCTAAAATTCTTTATTTTGCTTGCACTTCTTTGTCTCTCGAGACTCAACCATGGCCTATTACCTTTATTTATAACCCTCTATTATCTTCTTTAATCTATCATCCTCTTTAGGCTCTAGATCTATATGACTGGAATCGATCTCATCCTCTTCTTGTTATTTTCTTAAAAAAAACAACTATTTACAAACATTTAAAACCAGTTGTGACAAAAAAAAATTATATTTTGACACAGATTTAGTAAATATTTTTCTGTTATGTGAATTTTTGAGTTTCTGTGTATTGTTATTTTGAATGTTTTTTGTTATGTTTTTAAATTTTTATATTTACAAAATTTATTGATTTCATATTTTATTGATTTGGTAATTTTTTGATATTCTTTTTGAATATTATGTTACGAAAAAAAAAAATTATATGTGGATCTGTAAGACTTTAACTGTGAATCTGTGATTTTATTTATTTTGTAAAAGTATTTTAATTATTTTCAAAAAGATTAGATTTTTTAAATATTTTTAGTTACTGTGCATTGTTATTTGGAATCTTTTTTGTTATATTTTTAGATTTTTATATTTATAAAATTTATTATTTCATATTTTATTGATTTGGTAATTTGTTGATATTTTTTGAATATTATGTTATGAAAAAGAAAATCTTGTATGTGGATCTGTAAGACTTTGACTGCGAATCTGTGATTTTATTTGTTTTGCAAAAGTATTTTAATTATTTTCAAAGCGATCAACTTTTTTAAATGTTTTGTTTTGTTCTCTATGAATGTCAGTATGATCTACAAAAATATTTCTATATATTTAAAGTTATTTGCATAAATCGTAATTAATTAAGCATGTGATTTGGTGGGTAGTCATTATTTTTGTTTATATTTTTAGTATTTAATATTATTGATTATGAGTGTTCTAATTTTCTGAGTTCTATAGAAATTACTTATTTGTGTATGTGTGTGTGACTCTGTGCTGTGATGGTTAATTTCAGTTGAAAAATCAACTGAACTTAAATGGTGGAAGCATTACATAATTGATCGATCCTTTTGGAGTTTTGTCACTTCTGGTTTTAAATTTTATATTAAAAAGGTGGAAGCATTTCAAAAAAAAATCAAATCAGAGACCTATAATCTAAAAGGTGTGTTTGATTTGATTGTTAAAATGTTTATATCTTTGTTTATTTTTTAGTTTTAGAGTTTTTTACATGCCTCTGAATGAGTAATTATTTTTTTGTGTCTTGTATCCTAGATAGAATTTGGCATTGAATGTGGTCCTCCAATTGGCCAGACTAATATTGGGGATGAGGTGGAAGCATAAAACCCTATAACTGAGCAAACAGTCTCTGCTTCCTCTAAGAAAAGGAAAGAGATTGATTCTAGAAGTTTAGTATGGGAGCATTTCGAGAGGGTAAAAGATAATGAAAGGGTTATACTAAAAGGTCGACATCTCTACTGTGCTAAATTAATTAATGCTCATTCCAAAAGGCATGGTACATCTTCTTTGTGCAATCATATTCTCACTTGCACTAAAAATCCTCATAGTAAAGATAATAGGCAGTCTCTGTTGACTTTAAAACCTGCTAGTACTGAATCTTCTACATCTGAAACTGTTGGGGTCTTAGGAACATGGAAATTTGACTAAGATTTTATTAGAAAGGCACTTGCTGAAATGGTTATTATAGATGAACTACCTCTTAACTTTGTTGAAGGGGATGGTTTTAAAAAATTTATGTTTGTGTGCTGCCCTAGATTTAAAATTTCTTCTAGATGGGCTGTTAATAAAGATTGTATAAGTTTGTACTTGGAAGAGAGGCTGAAATTGAAAATTTTGTTTAAAAAACATTGTCACAGAGTCAGTTTGATCTGGACTTCCATTCAAAGGCTCAGTTATATATGCATCACTGCATATTTTATTGATGATGAGTGGAAGCTTCATAAAAGAAGCATTCTTTTATACCTGTGAGCTCACATAAAGGTGAGTACATTGCTAAGGCATTGGAAAATTGTTTGCTTAAATGGGGGGTTAAAGAATGTTTTTACTATGACTGTTGATAATGCCTCTAGTAATGACACAACAATGTCATATTTTAAAAAGAAATTGCTATGTTCGGGTACAAGTGCTGTTAGAGCTAAATATATACATGTAAGGTGTTTTGCATTTATTTTGAATCTAATTGTACATGATGGATTAAAAGAAGTTTCAATTTCAGTAAAACAAATTAGGGAAGCTGTCAGATATATAAGAAATTCACCTACTATATTGAGAAAATTTAGGGAATTATCTAATTTGGTTGGTATTGAGGCCAAATTTTCTTTATCTCTTGATGTGCCAACCAGATGGAATTTTACATATCTGATGCTTAAAACTGCATGTATATATGAGAAGGTTTTTGAAAAATATAACGAAAATGAATATGCATTTTCAATAGATTTAGGTGATAATGTGCCTGATATTTTGATTGGCATTATGAGTCAAAAATGGTTGAGTTCTTGTAGCACTTCTATGACATGATACTTAGAATATCTGGTTCTTTATATATCACTACAACTTATTTTTCAATGAAATTTCTGACCTACATTGTCTATTGAGTGAGTGGCAGTAATCATCTGATGATAGCCAAATATCTATGGGCTTGAATATGAAGAGAAAGTTTGATAAATACTAGGGGGATCCACAAAAAATGAATTAAATGATTTTATTTGCTAATAATTTGGATCCCATAAACAAACTTGAGTACTTAAAATTCTCTCTCAATCAAATGTATGGGTCAGATATTAGTGGAAGCTTATTTTCTCTCATTAAGTCCTCTCTGTTTGAGCCGTTTAAGGAATATAATGCTATGTATGCCCCTGTTGTTACTGGTTGTGATTCTCAATCCCAATCAACTATTTCTATTGACAGTAGTCAATTTCTCACTGCTACAAATGTTCTTGTTGCTTCTGGAAAGGGTTTGTCTGTGTTGAAAGCTAAATTTAAGAAGCATAAAATGGAGATTGGGCTTAGTGGAAGCAAGCAATCTGAACTTGATGTGTATCTAAGTGAGGCAATTATAGAGGAAGAGGGTTCTTTTGATGTGTTGAGATGGTGGAAACTAAATTCTCAAAAATTTCCATTCCTCTCTCGATTGGCTAGGGATGTCCTAGCAGTCCCAATTTCAACTGTTGCTTCTAAATCTGCTTTTAGCACTGGAGGAAAAGTGCTTGATGTATTTAGGAGTTCTTTAACTCCTAAAATTGTGAAAGCCCTTATTTGTACATAAGATTGGCTAACAATCCAATTTCAAATTATGAGGCACTTGATGATCTTAAAAAGTTTGAAAAAGGCCAGTTCTATTTTTTATGCATTTATTTAATATTATTACTATTTCCTGGTATATTTTGGATTGGTACTTTCTAATTTCTCTTTTTTCTCTTCTTCCTTTCTTGACATAGCTACCTCAAATGGATATTGGTCCTTCACTGTCACTAGCAACTCAATCATAGTGTTTATTAGCATATTAAGCTAACAATTTTAGTAAATTTTCTCTAACCTTATATTTTAATCTAATATTTACTTCTGTTATTATGCTCTTATTATTTTACTGTGATATGAGTAATGTGACCAACTTGTTCAATAAGTTGTAGTTGCTAACTGCGCTATCACTTTCATATCATATATGCTTTGAGGCAATGATGAAGCTTCCACCATATCTGAGCAAAAAAAGGAATACTTGATTACAGTCCCTTGGTGGCAGTTTATGGTTGTTGCTGGGATTATGTCTGTGTTTTCTTATATGATTTGAAAGTCATATTCTGAGCCTCTTCTTATGTTGCTTCTATTGATATTAATCTTGTTAATTGCATTTATATAATATATTTTGTGCTTTTTAATACTTATAACATATGTTGTGAATATTGATGACTTGTATTGCTTATTATCAGTTTATAACAAGCAGCAGACCAAACCATTTTATTTGCTTTACTATATTATAAATGAAAGTCCCAGAATGAGGCAGTGGCAAATGTGGCAATTGATGTAATAAGGAGGATTTTGATCTTAAATTAATATTGTATTTTTTGAGTTATACTATTCTATTTTTTGCAAAAGAATTATGACTTTGAGGCAATGATGATGTCTATTTGCTTCCACCTCTTCCATTTTCAATCAAACAATGAATGCTTAATTGCTTAAGTTTCTTTGACATTGTATTCATGTGATGAATCTTATATTCTGAGCCTCAAATTCAAAATTCTTTTGACTGTATTATTTGTTTCCTCATTTTTGTTGCATCATGTCACTAACATTTCTTATTTGAACTATTATGTTTGCAGGAATTCTGAGTTAACAAATTTTTTTTGTTGCTGAGTCTGAATTTTTTGTGGCACTTAGCAATTTTTTAACTTTAGAAGCTATTATCTAACATCCAATTACGGTGGAAGCATATTTTTTTTGCAGTATTTTCTCCACCTCTAAAGTTTTTTGCTTGATTTACTTATCGTAACTAATTATATAGTGAATAATATATTTTAGTATATGTAGATATTACATAGCCTCTGCAGGCCTGAATTTTTTTAGTCCAAAATACATGTATTTAAATTGTATAAATTGGGTTTGGCCCATTATATTGAAAATATTTACTTAAGTTATTTTTTTTATGTTAATGCCCAATTAATTTAGGCCCAACCGAAAAAGTCCAAACCAAATAACCAACCCGATTAAACCCGACCAATTTCGGAAATCCGATCTGTTGGTTTTTCTTATTACTCGGTTCGGTTCGGTTCACATTAATCCCTTCGCTTATTCGATCGGTTTCGCCCAAATCATACCTAACTCACCCGAACCTATCCGATGCACACCCCTACACATCTATGCTAACAAATAGAACCCAACATCAATACTAACAAAATTCAATCCCCAAGAACTAAATTAGATTGTATTTTAAACTAAAATAAACTTTCACCTCTTGTTTAGCTAGTCCAAACAACCAAAGCTATATTAAAACTTTGACCTTTTGAATTAATAATAAACAAAATAATTTTTATTCAGAATGATAATATACACCACACTCAAGATAAAGATGAGAAGGTGAGTGATAAGTTTAAGATTTGTATGTCACAATGGTTAGCCTCAAGAAGTATAAAAAGTCTACAAAGGATACAATAAATCCAATCTAAAGAAAATCAAATTCTTATAAACTTAACTTATGTTTGCCCCAAAGGGTTTACAAGGTTTATATAGGCATAAACTAGGGTAAACTAAGTCAAAATTATATTGTCATACATTTTTCTTACCTTATAAAGGATTCATAAACTGAAGCAAATTAGACACATAAATTCTATCAAAAACTTAAGCTACATGAATTTGGGCCTAAAATTAAAATAAGTCCAAAACAACATAATTAGGCTTTAATAAAATATTGAAACAATTACATAACTAGTTTACTTTTAAAAGTCATTCACACAAAATATCCTCTCTTTTTTAATTAATTACGAGAGTGTCCTTTTTTTATTTGGTTTTCAAGTTTGCCTATTTTTTTTATTCTCTGTTTGGCTGTATTTTTTTGTTATGTCTTTCTTTTTTTATTATTATTTTCTTTTTTTTATTCCTTATTTTTTCTTTTATTTTTTCTTTTTATTTTTTCTCTTCTTTTTCTTTTTTCATTTTCTCTTCTTAACTATTTTTTCTTTTCTTTCTCCTATTACTTATTTTTAAATTTTTATTTTCTACTTATTATTTTTTTTGTTTATTATT